>JBDJHY010195455.1:0-11737 GCA_039654485.1 Withania somnifera | reverse complement strand
AGTACCAAATAAACAACGGGTACCCAACAAGTATCCCTAGCCTGACACTGAAACAAACTGGTGACGAATCACCACCTACTCCAATCATCCCAACCACAATCCTCTAGATTTCAAGCTACAAATTAGTACAACACCAGCAGTTTATAATAAAAGTAAATGATAGATACAAGGCATAGGAGTGATAACAATAATAAATACTAAAAATAGAGCTCATAAAAATCAGCAAAAAAGAATTCGCAACTACTAAATCTAAGTCCATACGGAGATAGTATAAAAAAGTCATTACCAATCAACTTGGTGATGTATCAATACGCAAGTGAAATTACTCACTTCATATCCAACATAAAAATTCCATCGTTATCCCATCCGCAGGTGTCCTCTGTCTTGAGCCCATCTCACAAGTCATGGGTTAAAACCCCATCTATTGTGCTATGGCCTCATAAGTGGAGTCCATAGAATCTTAATTAGTTGCTATTTCACAAGCCTAGTCGTGGTAGGAAGGGTACATCTGACACAACTAAGAAATGAACTGGTGAAGTGGATGCTAATAAGAATAGGCCAAGGTAACTGACCCATCAATATCAGTGTCAAATATCTCGAAATTACAATATCATCTAGATCCCTTTATGTATTTCAACTCATCATTTTCCATATCTCATCACCTTTAGGAGGTTTTTAATTTTAATTTCAATTTCAAAAAAATGCTTTCATATCCTCGTCTTGGGACTATCACTAGTCCTATAATTTTATCATATCGGCCATCTCGAGCTTAGTACATTTTTCCAATTCATGCAATAAATGAGGCCAAAAAATATCAAGACAATATATAAATAGGGCATCATAAACACATATGCTCATGAATTAGAGAGGAAAATTAAGCAATTAGTCAATGTACATGAGATACAATACATATGTAATGCATATAACCAACCTTAATACTATAGCAATGTCGGTAAGAGCCTCGACTCTTGATTTTACATCTTTATTTATCTCACATTATATCAATGCTGATACATACCTCGGTTCTTACCTTTATATCATATATTTACATATCATAGCAAAGTCAGTACGGATCTCGAACATTACTTTTATATCATCAATATTTACATATCATGGCAATACTGGTACGGACCTAGGACCTTGAATTCATGTCATAAATATTTACATAACCAATTAAATGCCAAGATCTAACACAATTAGGGTACCTTAATTAAAGAGAATTATGGCATGGCGAGAGTAAATAAGCTAACAAGCCCTCACACAGGCAAATAAGTAAATATATTATCACAACAATTCAACTAAGATCTCTCATGGACACAGTCTCAATTAAGAAACTAAGAGAATATAAGATAACATCTCATGGGCACCACAAAGCCATCTAAATCCTTAATAGTATAGAGAAAATAAAACAGTCAAATGTTTACTCATTTTTTATAACTTGGTTTTAACTTTGCATGTACATGAGATACAATACATATGTAATGCATATAACCAACCTTAATACTATAGCAATGTCAGTAAGAGCCTCGGCTCTTGATTTTACATCATCATTTATCTCACATTATATATATGCTGATTCATACCTCGGTCCTTACCTTTATATCATATATTTACATATCATAGCAATATCAGTACGGATCTCAAACATTACTTTTATATCATCAATATTTACACATCATGGCAATGTTGGTACAAACTTAGGACCTTGAATTCATGTCATAAATATTACATAACCAATTCAATGCCAAGATCCAACACAATTAGGGTACCTTAATTAAGGAGAAATATGACATGGCGAGAGTAAATAAGCCAACAAGCCCCCACACAGGCAAATAGGTAAATATAATATCACAACGATTCAACCAAGATCTCTCATGGACACAGTCTCAAGTAAGAAACTAATAGAATATAAGATAACATCTCATGGGCACCACAAAGCCATATAAATCCTTAACAGTATAGAGAAAATAAAAAAGTCAAATGTTTACTCATTTTTTATTCCTTGGTTTTAACTTTGCATACTTGACTCTAGTGCCCAGGTGAATATTCATCACTTCACCCACATGGACATCCCCAAATAATATCTATTACTCACAATTACAAGTAAATAATACATAACAAGAATCCTATAATGCTTTAAAATAGGGTCAAGCCTCCACTTTCCTTAAGAGAATGAAGGATTAATCAAGCAGGTGTTTTTCCTTGAATCATCCGTCCAACTTTGAAAAATATATTAAATAATAAATTTACCATAATAAATCATAATAGATAATACCCATGTTGAAATACCTTAATCCGGGTCTAATATTACTCCCAAAAATCCAAAGTCAAAAAACCCTCTTCGAAATTGGGAAGCGTTCATGAAATTCAAGTAACCCATAACTTTGGAATTCTAAATATCAAGACTAATTAGAAAAATGGTTCAATGTGATAGTCAAAATAGCAATCTATTCATAAAATTATGGGTTGGAATTTTCCCAAAGTGATTCTTTCTAATCATAATAAATAAAAATGATCCCATGCTTAGAATACCATAAATAATGAGTATTTTGGTTGAAATCGTACCAAAGGCTTGAATCTTTGAAACTTTGTTAATTGGATCTTGTCAATGACAAAAATCTCTTCTAATATAATTAATAAGTGTTTTGGAACACGAAAATTGGGTTATAAATCGTGTAAGACTTATTTATTAACTAGGGAGTACTTTAAAGTCCAAAATTTCCCTTCATTAAAAAGTCTGAAAAAACAAAAATTTGACTAAGTCTGGAGGTATGATTGTATGCTTAAGGTTATGTCAAGCTATATTGGTTGTGATGAGGCTGCACGACCCAAGGTCGTGGGCTCAAGGTATGGACCGTTTGGCTCAATTTTCCCACATTTTCTCTAAATTTCAAATGGACTTCCAAAACTCACCCAAGACCGAACAAACGCAAGTCATATGTGGATTTTGAGTGTAAATGATATACTAGAGCTATTGGAATCATTTAAATGGGTATCTGAAGGCTTCTTGACCCAATATTCATGGTTGGTAAAACATAAACTTTAATCTTAAGTAATAAAACATATCTAGAACTTATGTAAAACAATCCAAACCTTCTCTTAGACCAGATTGACTTCTCGGATCCAACAAAGTTGATGAAATTCAAATCCAAGTGCTCGATCATCAAACAAATTGACTTTTGCCTTAAAACTCAACAGTATCCCATCAAATAAGTTATAACCAACATGCAAATTCTAGAACTAAAAATGATGGTCCTCCTAGACCTATTTCCATATTACAAAGATAATGCAATTGATGAAATTTCATATTAAAAGATGTAGGAGTGTTCGTTAGTCCAAACTATATTACCACAAACTCAAAGTGACCATACGATGTTCTAAAGATTGTCTTCAGAATTTAACTCTTTATGACTTTGAGTTGATAATAGCCAGATCTGAGTCTATTTTGGAGATGAAACTGGCACCCTAAAGCTTATCGAACATGTCATTAGTTTTATAGATTGGATGCTTATTCTTGATGATGATCCTGTCCAAGTGGCTGTAACCTATACACATTTTGAGCAACCCTTATTTCTTACTCAAAAAAAATAAATGGTGCACCCTATGGGGACACATTGAGCCTAATGAAACCTTTACCTAAAAGGTCTTCCAACTGGCTTTAAGCTCCCTAAGCTCTGATGGGCCATTATGTATGGAGGAATATATATGGGCTGATTATCTAAAAGAATGTCTATTCTAAGATCTATCTCCGTATATGGAGGGAACCGGGAAGATCCTTAGGAAAAACTAATAGGAAATCACATACTAATGGAACTTTCTGGAGATTTGGAGTTTCGAACTATGTATACTTAACCTGAACTAGGTGATAAATACAACCGTCGAAAATAATCTTCCTAGCCTTAAGGTACAAGATGAAATGACCTGTAGGCTCTAAATAACTATCTTTCCACTCTAGGACTAACTCATTGAGAAACTGAAACCTAACCACTCAGGTCCTACAATCAACTGATGCATAACATGAATGCAATAATCCATGCCAAGGATTGACATCAAAATCTATTATGTCAAGCTCTACTAGATCGACCGAGGTGACTTTATAGAGGGATGATACTAGAATATTTGTAAAAGTTTTCTGTTATAACTGAGTCATCTACTGGTTTGGAAAATAAGAAGGGCTCTAGGAGTATCTTTAGACTAACTCTGAATTTTTTTCTATGTAGGGGGTAACAAATGATAGATTGTCCTCTAGATCTAGCAATTGATAGATGTCTAAGAAGTAAAGTCGTAACATACTCGTGAAAACATCTAGAGAGTCCTTTTAATCCTAAAGTGAACCAAGTGCATAAAGGCAGTTTTGTCATTAGCCGCCATTAGTGCTAGAAGTGGTACCTAACTAAAACGAGCAACTGAATAGAGCTGCTAAAGTAGTGGACTAGGTCTGATTACCATCCCTACTCTACCTCGAAGAAGGAAAATCCTTCAATTTATGACCAATATGTTCATATCTAGAGTATCTCTCTTGTCCATACATATACTTTCATGTGTGATTCAAACCACACTCATTGCAAGCAGGGTGAAAACACCCCTATTCATACCATACTTATCGAAAGTAGGGTAAAAACACCCTCCTAAAACACTACCCTAAGACTAAGCAACTTAGGATGTGCCTCTCTTATCCTAGCGAGGTCTGTATGACTGGCCTGGAGAACTAGTTGATGAATTAGTTGGCACTAATGAATTTTACTAAAAATTGGACCAACTATTCCCCCGATCTTTTGTTGGCTGAACTCAAAAGTTCTAGTCTTTACCCTCCTGATGCTGTTCTTCTTACTTATCTTTGTCTTATATTCCTCAACTTGATCTATGTGTACCATCATCCTACCTATGTCCATGTCCCTAATTAACATATCATCCCTACCCTTTTTCATCAAATGAGGAGTGGGCCTATTCATAAACAGACTCATTCTGCATTTTATGTTAGCAACCACGTATGTACCATATCGTGATAAATTATTAAGCTTGAGTTCGTGCTAACTCACATTCAAGAAACCCTTCTCCAAATTCAAAAACTCACAAACATTGAAATTTCTCTTTTTTATGAAAAGAAATGCCCCAAAAAGGCTTCCTTGTATTCTTTCCAAACTAGTGGTGTATCACCATACTTTTTATTGTTTTTCCACTGGTTGAACCTAACCCTCATAACTACCTTAAGCTAGTTAGATTCAAGGTCAATCCTATATACTTCATTCACCTTTATGAGTTCACATATATTCTCTAGATCTCCTTGATGAAGTTCTCTAGGACCTCACCTAGTTTTGATCCATAGAACTCAGGTGGATTTATCTAAAGAAAATCACGAACTCTAGCAGTATCCCGAGTAACCATAGGTACTCCATGGATTTCTCCATGTCACTCAAACTGAGTAGTCATGGCCTGGATAAGCATGTGAATGTCGTTCTGGAATTCGGCACTAGTGACATGGTTGTCAGGGGCCGAGGCTGAAAAAATGGTGCCACTGGAGCATTTAGGAGCTGGGAAGCCCTAGTTATTGGCCTAGATTCGGTCCTAGTTTGCACACCCTGTTTGTGTGGAGGAATATTCTACAAGCGCGTAGAGCACGAGTTAGAGAAATGTAGAGTTAGACTTTATAGCACAACTGAGAACATGAAGGAGGGGAAACATATTCTTAAATGCTTCATAGTCTTTCTCTTATAGGTGTGGTGCACTTTACACCCATAAAACAGACTCTAGTAAAACATGAATTTTTGTACATCGTAGGACTCTTGAACCTTGTGTTATGATACAAAGTTTGTCATACCCTAAGTCTACACCCTAGATGAGACACGATGCTCAAAATCTTAAGGGACTCTTAACTAACCCATGTAACTAGAACCAGATTTAATCATAAGTAAATGATATGCAGAAGGAATAGGTACAAATGAAACAAGAAAAACTAAACCAAAAAAATTGTAAAATTTTAAATAAATGTCGATATCAAATTGATAAGAAAATTACTCCAACTTTGTATGAGAATCCTTTACTGACATAAAGTATAAAATAGTGGCTAGGACAAGCCTCCAGATCACTTAGAAATACTAAAAACTAAAAAAAATATAACAAAAGGAAAAATATGATCTCTGCTAACTATCATCTATTTCCCCAAAGCTATAAGGACTCACCAATGTCTATAAGCTGAATGGAGATCCAAGCTAACATTGAATGCTTGATGGATGGCCTGAATCTACATTATGATATAATTTAGACAAAAGTATGCATCTGTATTATATTATGTACTGAGAATGTAGGAATACACATGAAAAAGTCTAACTATATATAATGTATGATCATGTCAGAACTGAAGGTAAGTAAATTGAGAGACTGAAAGTAACTGAGCTGGGAGAACTAAGATATAGTCATAAAACTGAATTATTAAACTGAATGCACAAGTGAAATCTGATAAGAATCATAGAATCTGCAAGACTGTCTTAAAGCAATATCTGAAATACTGTAAAATTGTGAGCTAAACATGATGGGAGATTCTCCTAACCAATATAAACCATGTTAGTATCATGGAGTTTAGTGTACTAAACTGGGTAGGAAACCTATACTTGCCAAGGTAAGGGACTTCTTTAAACTGGGCTGGTCATGTTATCAAAATTGAGTCTATGATCAATATGATCCTAAAATACTGTTATTATGCTAAATTTAGCCTAAATTTTTTAATATTATGCATAATTTTTGTGAGATATTAAACATACTAAACAAACTATAATAATCATGTAAATTTCTAAAAACCTTAGTTGCTAGTACTAAGTAAAAGGACATGAATTACATGTATAGGGCTAGGAAAAATCTAAACATGATGATGAAATCATATAAATCTTGGATATGCGAAACAATATTTATATGCATAAACACATCATAGGAATTTATGTTTAATCATAGAGACATCATAGGATCTGAATTTCAGTTTATAGGTACAATAATATATGAATCCTTGTCATGGGATTTGCAACTTCTCAAATGAAAACTATGGAACTTGGGCATGATGATGGAAGGAATCATCGTTCAACACCTAAATACCTGATTGAAGCCTTTCTAATAAGAATTAATTATTTACTTGGATATTTTTCTTGTCTGATAGAGAAAATCCTATCCTTCGAATGAGAGAGAACTTTGTCTGATTTGTAGATCTAAAGTGTGAATGAAAAAACATTCTAAGTGTTGGTATATATAGAGCCCCCTTAAACAAACCAAAACAAAGAAGTATTAGGGTGTTAAAAGATGTGGATATACTATATTACCCTTGAGTAAAATACGTGAAAACTTTGAACTGGGTACCACGACCTACCTCACATCCTATGATCTCCTTATACAACCTATGGGAGATTTCGTGGGGATGGCATCTGAGAGTTAGAGCTCAAGGTCACTCTGTACAGTTAGCATGAGGTATAGGAGTGCCCCATAGCTCGTGAGACTCTTCATGGGATGTTGGGAACAAGCTTCAACCACTGAAGCTTCACCAAGATCGAGGGTATGGCTCATAGTTCTGATAATCCATATAACGATTTGTAGGGCTTAACTCCAAAATGCTAAACTTATCAAGTGTCCACAAGTGGTCTCCACAACCCGTAAGGTTAAACCATATGGGACCTTTTCTGGACAGCACTTGGGAGGAATTTTCTTGTTTTTCTATAACCCTTCTATGTTTAAACTAAGTTTAAGCATAAACCAAGTACGGGGTCTTGCACTAATACAAACATCAAAAAACCTAAAGTCATTGTGTACGAGCCACTAAAAGAAATAATACATAATCCAAAACAAAAAAAACACTAGTCTAAAAAATATCTTAAACCCTCAAAACAGGAATAATGACATAAGACAAAAGGAGTCCGTGATGTCTATGGACAACTAACAACTATCTTATTTGTTCTCTTGAATGAACCTCGGACTATGAATCTAGAGGGAAGGTTAGACAGCACCAAGCTTCAAACTTACACAAAAAGTATATAAAATCAAGGGTGAGTACCAAAAACCACAAGTGCTCAAAAACATCCTCAGCTGACACTAATACAAAGCAGTGACGAGTACCTAATACCCCGACACACACTAAACCTCCAATAACTACAACCTTTGAAATGATTCTATGCCCATAAATATTATCATAACTATCAAGTACATGGAAAAGGGATGTTTCAACAATAAACTCACATCATTAGATACCGATAAATAACTGATCTCAGTCTAACAGATAATTTATCAAAATAAGCCTCATAGGTATCTTAATAGATAGAGTATCAAAATAAAGCCCCATAGGGCATATAAAAAAATAAATTATCTAAACAAAACCTTAAAGGACATCTAAACAGATAAAATATCAAAAAACTAAAGTAAACTCAATCCAAATCAATCTCAAGTACCAAAGTATCACCCTTGACTTGGCCAGGTGCAAGCCTCCCTTCTCGAGTTAAGTCACAACTTATGGGAAAATCTCACTAGTTTTGCTACTGACTCATGGAAGGAGTCCCTAAATATCTATATCAATCCTCAACACACAAGTCCACCCATGACATGAAAAATACATCTTGGGGGAAAAAAGACTTGTGGGATGGATTTTAAAATGAGTAGACCAAGGTAATGGAATAATTACCTAAGTCTATCAATATTCTTCACATTTCATCTCGATTATAAACCATCTATCTTTCTTAATTCAGCATCAATGACAAGTTTTTCCCAATCAATTATCGTCATCCATAAGCTTTTTCCCAAAATAAATCATATTTTGTCATAAGATTCTCTCAATTCAATCAATATCAAGTCAATAACCAAGTCCATAAATCTCATCGAAGTATGCTCTTAGGGGTGTTTGGATTGGCTTTTTATAAGTGACTTAAAAGTCAGAAGCTAAAAGTTAGTTGTTATCAACTCTTGGATTTTGGTTATATTATTTTACTTTTTAAGATAAAGTAAAGTTTTTAAAATAACTTTGCCTTTACCAAACACCTCTAAAAATAAAAAGGTGTTTACGTAACACCCCCAAACTCTTGAACTGTGGCTTAAACCATTTTACGCTTATGATTAAATCCAAGTCCAATAAGTGTATACTTAAATTTAGGTGTAAAATTATTTACCAAAGTGTATAAGAAATGAAGGGTGTGAAGTAAGGTCATAAGGAACCCCAAGTACAAAGTTGAACTCAAAGCTTCTTTACTGGCTATGTTTTTCATCAAAGTTTAACTATGGGTAAACTTAAAATGATAACATCTCCAAAAATATAAAGATTTACATGGACATAACTTATGAAATTAAAGGTCTTTCAGTCATTTTTCTAGCACGCAACAAATCGTTCATCAATACAAGGTTAGAGTAAGAAGTTATGGTCTTTCAACCAGAAACTATTTGAGTTGTCAAAGTGGATGACCAGTGTGGAGAAACAATCCAGAGATGGATGATTCATCCCTGGGGCAATCCAAAATTCCAATGGGTTTCCTTATGGATGGTTTGGGGTGGACAGTCCGTCTAGAAGTGGATGATTGGTCCCCAAGGTCATCCAAAAATCCGCTTTTAGACTTTTAAAGGGTTCCTTTTGGGGTAGTTTGGTCCTTTCCTTATGCAAGACCCCTCCCATATTTTTAAACATCCAAAAATATTAATATTTCAAGATCACATATCATTAACTTCTCAAGCTCCCTCTCCTTTCTCCCCAAAATCCAAGAACAAAATAAAGGGTTTTCAAATTTCAAGCCCTAGAAAGCTTCAAATTCAACAATTTATTCAGGAACCTTCTTCTCTTAGGTATTGTCACAAATCAAGTTAACGGATCGTGCGGTAACCCAGACTATACTTAGATAGGTAGGATAACCCCTTAATTTTCAATAATTAGTAAGCGGAAGCCTTACAGTAAATATGAATCTGGTCAATAAAATTAAAACTAAAGAAAGATATTTAATGATAAAAATTTTCAAATGACAACATTTATTTCCAAGACCTTGTCCAACATGTACAAGGGCATCCTAAATACAAAATGAGGGACAAATAAAAAAAAGACTCTAATATTTGCTAGGAATGAAATGCAAAAGGTGGTGCTGAATACCAATACTCATTTAGTAGCTGTAAACTAACCTTCATCCAAACTACACCCAAAAAAGGAAATAGCAAGAGTAGTATTAATATAAAACAAAACATACTAGTCGGAATCATCAGCCTACCTGGGTTAGTTTAGAAAACATAAAATAGATCCAAACAGAATATTCATGACATCCTAAAGAGGATATAATTCAATTGTGTTATCATGATCTCAATTTTATCTGTTAAAGTTATGATTTTTCAATCACTCTCTCAACTCAACCATCAAGACTATTTCACTACTAACATATACTAGCCTCGTTAATATGCCCTATTAGTCACAGTACCAATACTAACTCATCAATATAATTTATTTATTCATGATACCTCTTCTTTTACCCATATCTATAGGATCAACCCAGTAACCATAACTAAGTCACACTAAAAAGGCTAAAAACTTAACCACCCTCTTACAACATTAAGAAAACTATGCACATATCAAGACTCAATTTCAGGAAGAATAATAAAGCAACCCACAAAGCATATAAAAAGTAAGCACAAAATTTCACCTTCTCAAGAAAACACACAATTAGTCTAAAAAATATGTAATCAAATAGAAAAAAAAAATCAACTCAAATCTCAGCCGACAACCAAGAGAACTCAAGTCTCATTAGAAAACTTTATGGATAGTTCTTGGAAAGTGTAAATTCAATTATTGAAATTTGGGATTCTTTCTTAGGACTATTCAATGAGTACATCACTGTAAATCACTTATTACCAATTTAATCTATTATTATTATTATTATTATTATTATTATTATTATTATTATTATTATTGTGCTATAATGTGGAAACTGATCCAATATATCATGTCAGTACGTGGCACCAATCCAATCATATTATGTCAGAATGTAGCACCCAA
Organism: Withania somnifera; assembly: GCA_039654485.1. Lineage (NCBI taxonomy): Eukaryota > Viridiplantae > Streptophyta > Magnoliopsida > Solanales > Solanaceae > Withania > Withania somnifera. Next base: position 750 of record JBDJHY010195455.1, on the reverse strand, counting down.
TCCAATATGTTGTGACTGTACGTGGCTCTCAATCCAATATATCATTTTGGTATATAGCACCCTATCTAATTATATTATGGCAGAACAAAAGCAGATGTTGGTTGACCAAGGTAAAAGTAGTATACCTACTGGAAAAGTGTTAGTCGACCAATCGAGGAAGAAAATCAGTACATAAAATCCTCCAACGGCTAGTTTTGATCACAAATCTTTGATATCAAATAGAAGACTTAATCAAATGATTTGGTGAATTATTAGTCGAGTAAAAGCCTGAGTTAGTCGAGTGAAGGAACTATAGTGAGTTATTGGAAATTTTTTGGTCGACCAAGACTAAGGGTTAGTCGACCAAACAGATCATTAGTCGACCAAGACTGCAAGCTAGTCGACCAAACGGGTTGTCAGAAACATTTAATACTGCATTTATTGAGCTCCAACGACTAGATTTTATCTCACAACGGCTACAAAGACTGAGATAAGTATAAATACACATCAAAGATGAGAGATAATCAGCTTTGAATAACTACTAACACTTTGTGTCAATATTCTCTCAAAATCAAAGCCTTCTATACTCATCTACTAAGAGTACAAAGTTCTTGTGCTTCATTTATTTTATTGAATCTTTGTACCAGTTATTCTTACACATTCTTCTGAGTTGTAAATATTTATAGTGAGTATTGAAGAGTTGGGAAACATAAAGATATTTTCCAACTAAAGTGTGAAGGGTCTTTCTTGAACCAAGAATCAAGAAGTTGT
>JBDJHY010195444.1:0-11737 GCA_039654485.1 Withania somnifera | reverse complement strand
CGGGAATATATTGGCATTGTTGCCAAAAGTGGGGTCCGCTACAATAAGGACAAGCATTTATAAAACAGGAATATTTAACACTCCATACTTTTATAAGCGAAGATTTCATCTCAGAGAGAGTATTATTATTATTATTTAAAAAATATATATATAAAAAATAAATAAAAAATAATAGCAGTTAATAATTACAAAGAAACTTATAAAAAATTTATATATACATAAACTTAAATAATTGAAAAGAAAAAGTTTAACTCCAAAAAAAAAATTAATTTCCAAATCCTCGGCAACGGCGCCAAAAAGTTGTTGCGTCCAAATGCACACGCAAGTGTACGCGATCGTACAAGTAATATAGTGGCTCTTGCGAGCCAGATGTCGAACCCATAGGGACTTGATATTAGCTGTTTAACTGAATTAAACTAATTCTAATTATTTATTTAAGCGAAAAGATTCTAGATTATATATTTGTGAATTTAATTAAACTAAAAATAATACAATAAACAATTAATCTAGAGAAGATATATTTTTATAATAATTAATGAGTGAACGAACTAGCATTATGGATTGACTAGCAATCATATTTAATTAATTTAATTAATTAACTTGAATCATCTAATTATTGGTTCCGGGGTTTAATCTATGAGTAGCGAATGATCATCCACTAATCACCTATATATATTAATCTCACAACTACTTCGATTGATTTGTGTTGTAATAATTTAGTTTAGTTGCATTATAGTTAACTTTCCGTTATTAACCAAGCGAGACAAACTAAGTACAAGATCTCATCTTAGTTGCGAATACTCACTCTTTACATTTCTTGTTCTACCCTTCAGATTCCTGATCAATTTTACTTTCAGGGTTATAAATTTATCTTAATGGTCGTGAAGCACTAAGATACTATTCATAGAAGCATAAGACCAATTATATGATAATTCTCGCAAATCAAATAATATATAATTAAATAATCATCTTGCTAGATTATACTATAACCCTAGAACGAGAATAATTAGTTCCACATAGACATGGAATAGTCACAATAAATAATTCAAAGCAAAACGTAAAAATATATAAATAAAGGAGAAGAAAAGTGTACACATTTGTTCTCTGGTCTCCACGAGGGTTCCAATATCTTGCCCTAGATTAAAAGTCTTCTAAAAATATTATGTACAATTTTGAACTCAAAATAATCTCTACCCTAAAATAATATGTACCATCGTCTAATTATTGTATAAAATAGGGTATTTATAGGTGTAATAATAACTCCAAATAAAATAATTTAGTCTAAAAAGGACTTGAAAAATAATTTATGGTGGAACAGGAGGGATTACGACATGATCCGTATCGTGATGGATTAACAGGTCATCACGAAATGAATTACGTCGTGATTGGCTTAAATATTTTGGTTGACCTATAACAAATAAGGAAAAAATGGCGCCAGCCTTTCAATTTCAATTTGCAAATTGCAATTGAAGTTGAATGGTTATTATATATTAATTTTTTTAAATATAATATTAACTTTATTTTATTAAGTTGTCAGCTTGAAATTTCTTCTGTAATTTCTTATATTTAATTTGTTTGATCTTCAAAAAATTTTCTTTTTGCATCAAGTAATTCCTACACTATGATATACCATATTAGCACAATATAGAATATTTATTACTCAAGAAAAAAATAAAAATATCAAGATATGAGGAAAATAATGACTAAATATGTGTGCTATTTTGGCCTCACATTACCACACCACACTTAAATTTTTTGTTTGTCCTCGAGCAAACACTAAATCTAAACTACCTAAAGAAACCTAGAAAAATCCACCTTGGTTGATACAAACAACTAAGTCATATACACTTTACAAAATCAAGTATACCTTCCATGATCATTGTGCACAATATAAAAACAAATAATAAAATCCTAACTTCCTAATTTCAGGGACGGATTTTAACTCATCAAATTTAAATTGCTCCCCTACTCTTGTAAGAGAAAGTCAATAAAATTACCTATCTATCATGAAACATGTGCCCTCACAAGAAGAAATAGTCCACACACTCAATTCAAAAAATCAAACATAATTTAAGGACTTAGCATTCAATCACAACTCTTGCACTCATAAAGAATTCACATGTATCTAGAAAGTACCATAAGCTTGCCCATTATGTACATCTCCACTAATTAAGCATGCTTAAATAGAATCAAATAGGAACTTTAACGGGTTGTAATGTTGGCTAAGGGACGGGTAGGAAAACTATATAATAGGGACTTACACTTCCCTAAGCACTTTTCACTTTTTAAACTTCATCACCCATTATTTCTTCACTTTATTTTTCTTAGCCCTATCTTCAATTATATTCACTAGCTATCTCATCATATCAAGAATACTTCGATCAATTTTCTTTCTTTTTTCTTTTGTCTTCAATACCTTTTTTTTCGTATCACATTCTCTCAAAGAGGGTCTTTTCACCACAATAACTTTCATTGGTCACCGTTTACACTTTGATCATCCATTTTTTCAGATTCAACAATTAAAACTCAATCTATACTACAGTACCAAAAGAAGCAAAGTGCAAAAACCAAGGATTCAGCAAAAGGATCAAGACAAAAATACTGCTACCAAAGAATAGACTACAGGCTCAAATGGGCTCACTAGTGATATAATATCTGAATAGGCTAAAATTCACAAAACATATCAACAAGGGACTATATCATCTTCTAATCAGAGAAATACTTTTATTTTGCAGTAAAAGTTTTAGACTAAGATGAATACATGGAATATGCAAGAATACTCACCTCACTTGGCACGAGTCTCAATCAAGATGGATCAATTCTACTTCAAAGATAGAAAAGGTCATCACAAATTATAAAATAAGAAAAGTTATGTACAGAGTCACATCCATGATCCTAGGTGTCAGAATTTTTTTCATTTAATTTAACACTCAAGCACTTACAGAAATGCATTACTTAAGTTCGGGTCTAAATTATTTGTATCAAACAACTCAATCGGTATTTATTTTCTCCCAAAAAAATAAAAAATAACTACTTCTAAAAAATAAAACCATTCTTAAAAAAGAAAAATACATAAAAATACTCGGTTCAAAAGGCCCCTCCTCGGAAAAGAAAATCAAGGGGTGAATAAAGTATGTTTTACTAAAAAGAAAAAAAAACTAAAAGGCAACAAAAACTACTCTAATCCAAAAAATTTAAAAAAATTATATTTTTTTGAACTTTTTGTTATTATGTTTTTTTCTTTCTTAACTTAAAAAACTAAAATAATAAATAACTAAATGAAAAAAAGCTCATATAACATACTTCATCCTAAAAAATATAGGAAAGTATCTCACCCCATACTTAAAATCATGCTTTGTCCCCAAAGCAATAAAAAATATAAAACAAAGGTTGGAAATACTCTGAGCCAAAGGTCGACACATTAGCAACTCATGACATGAGATATTCAGACTTCTCTCATTTGCGGTTCTTCATGTGGGAACCCCACACTTAGTTCCAACCATCTAGCTAACTTTTGCAATCTTCCAATGTCCTTATCTTAAGTTCGGGTACTCAGACTTCCCATAACCTAAAAGAAAAAATAAAAACAACACAAAAACAAAAAGTGATACTATAAAAATAAAATAATAAATTAAAATAAAAATCATATGCTACTAGTTCGGTTGTCTCTGAACAAGCGCCTTATTTAACATCGCAGCACGACCCTTCAACTTTTTCCTCCACCTTGAACTTATAAATTTTACCCCTAACTTCTTTTTCATTTGTCTTTCATGCTCAAGGGGCTTAGGTAGAAAGATAAAGGAACCAAGCAATGAATGTCGCATGTTATAGTTCTTGGCCCTTAAGTGAGGAATGTATTTTTCTAATTCAGGCATAATAAATTCAGGAATATAGACATAGTGTTCCTCCTCCTCAAATGCTTCTATAGGCTCATATAGTTCAATTAATATCTCACTATCTAGAGATACTATAGAAAAATAATTGGAATGAGGTCTAATGCGCCCAAACTCATGAATTGTATTATTATTTACACACATAATTTTGGCGTACTCTCCTCAACAATGACATCTTCACAAAAAGTATGATCAAGTAATAGCCTTCCTGTTTTACCTCCTCAATTTGGCTATAAGTAACTTTTCAGTCTCACACTACTTGTTAAAAATTTGTGTCAAACGCATCAATCTTTGCACTCAACTCATCATTTAAGTTGTGAATGTCTAAGACAAAGCTATCAACCTCATGAAGAAGCTTCACTTGTCCTTATATCAAGTGTGTTATTGCATGCTTCATGCTCCTATAGAGATCTCCATATTGATCTCCTGCATGAATCTATACTATAAAAAACACAAGAATCATTAAAATTTTCATTAGCAAGATTTGGGGTAGGGTAACAACACACATAGAACTCATTCCAACGGCCACCACAAAACTCACAAGATAGAGATGGTGCACACAACTCACTCTCGAAAACATATTGACATTGTTGTCAAAAGTGGGGTCCTCTACAATAAGGACAAGCATTCATAAAAAAAAATATTTATCACTCCACACTTTTTAATGCAAAGATGTCATCTCAGAAAGAGTACCATTTTTTTATAATTATTTTTTTCAAAAACATAAAATAATAACAGTTAATAATTATACAAAAACTTATATATAAAAAACTTAAATAATTGAAAAGAAAATATTTAACCTAAAAAAGGGTTAATTTTCAAATCTCTGGCAGCAGCACCAAAAACTTATGGCATCCAAACACACACGCAAGTGTACATGGTCGTATAAGTAATATAGTGGCTCTTGCGAGCCGGATGCCGAACCCTCAGGGACTTATCGATTAAACTGTTTAACTAAATTAAACTAATTCTAAATAGTTATTAAGTGAAAAGTATCCATAGAGATATTTGTGAATATAGTTTAATTAAAAATAATAAAATTAACTAATAAATAATTAGTCTAGAGAAGAATATATTTTTCGATAATTAATGAATGAACCGAACAAGGATTATGAATTTGCTAGCAATCATATTTAATTAATTTAAGTAGTTAACTTGAATTATCTAATTGTTGGTTCCAAAATTTAATCTATGAGTGGCAATTGATCATCCACTAATCACCTATACCAAGCGAGGCAAACTACGTATAAGATCTCGTCTTAGTTGTGAATCATATTCAATTATCCAACCCTGGCATAATCAATATATGAACTCACTCCTTATATTTCTCATTCTACCCTTCAGATTCACGATTAGTTCACTTTCAGGGCTACAAATTTATCTTAATGGCCGTGAAGCACTAAGATACTATGCATAGAAACATAAGACCAATTATATGATAATTCTAGCAAATCAAATAATATATAAATATTCATCTTGCTAGTTTATATCATAACCCTAGAACGAGAAGAATTAGTTCTACATAGATATGAAATAAGCACAACAAATCATTCAAAGCAAAACATAAAAATATATAAATAAAGGAGAAGAAAAGAATACACAATTATTCTCCATCCTCCAAGGCGACTCAAAGATCTTGCCTTAGATTAAAATTTTCTAAAAGTATTATGTATAATGTTAAACCGAAACTAATTTCTCTACTAAAATAATATGTACCATCCCCCTAATTATTGTGTAAAATAGAATATTTATAGGTTTAGAAAATAACCCCAAATAAAATAATCAAGTCTAAAAAGGACTTGAAAAATAATTTCTGACATACTAGGGGGATTCACGACGTGATACATTTCGTGATTGATTAACAGAATGTCATCACGAAATGGATCATATCGTGATAGATGAAAGAAATTACGACTGACCAATCACATAGAAGGAAATAACGGCGCAAAAATTCAAATTGCAAATCTCAATTATAATTGTATGCATTATTTTATTATTAAATCTCTTTGAATATAATAATTAATTTTTTTATTAAGCTGCCTGATTGAAATTCCTTCTGTAATCTCGTATATTTAATTCTTTTGAGCTCCAAACTTCTTCCTTTTTACAACAAATAATTCCTACACCACAACATACAATATTTGTACAATATAAAAAATTTATTACTCGAGAAATAAATAAAAATATTAAGATGTATGGAATTATTTTGGCCTCACATCACCTACAAAGGGTGTGTTGAGTTTTGGGAAGTGGGTAACCTCAGCCCTAGGTATATAGGACCATTTGAGGTTCTTCAGTGCATTTATGGTATTGCGTTTGAGTTAGCTCTGCCTTCGAAATTTTCAGTTGTGCATCCAATTTTCCATGTATCATTGGTATATTCGAAATTTTCGATTTGTGTTTATTGGTTCCCGAATTCATTCTGACCCCTCATTAGAAGTTGAATTTTTGTCTGGTTTTATTGTCTTTGCAACAGCTGGTGCAACCCTCTCTACTTCATCAAGATCATGATTATTTTCTACGCGATCGCGTGGTTATGCCTCCTAGTGCTTCACAATTGCAGTTGGATTTCATGCTATCGCGATGGCATTTTTGTCCGTATTTTCAAAATCTCAAATTTTAGTCCATTTATCATATTTTCACCTCATAATTGATATTTTCTCTATTATTTCTTCATGGGGTATTATATGTAAGCTTGAAAAACATTAGGGATTACTTCTAATTAAATTTTCGATTGTGGATAAGTTTTGACTCCTATTTCTTTGAATTTCATCCCCAAATTCTTAAACTTTCCCAAATTTATTCTTCTCTTTTTGGATAAATTTTACCTAATTCTTGAGTCCATTGGAACCTAAATTTTTGGTATGTAATTCTTATATCGAGAGAATGTGTTGATATTTTTTATTTGAAGTTTCGATTTGCAGGGCCCCACAAGCCCATTTTGATTCGAATTTTAGACTCAGCTAGAATCCTAGCAATATGGGTATCGTATTCTTCCTTTTGATATGTAGGATACTCTTTTGATTGTTTTGTGTCTGTGTGGAGTCATTTGGAGAAGCTTTAGCTGTGACCCTGTGGAGCTATTTCTACATATATCAGGTAGGCTATGACTTACTAATCTTAGACTTAACATATATTTGATATAATTGTAGTATTTAGTACATGATTGAGATGGGTTTTTTAGGTTTGACACTTTTGACCCCTGTTCACTTCTTTCAATTTGATTCTTTTGTTTTCCAATTTGATATTTGTAATAGTATTATTGATTACCCACATGTGGCCCTGAGTAGTTCTTGTATTGACTCTAGAACATAGTATGGTGGTTTATTAGGAACGCCCATGAGTGTCAAGCATTAATGACTGGTTATTAGTTACGTAGAAATTATCCGAGCTTGTGCAGATGTCACGATCCAATATCTCAGGTCATAAGGGCACCTACAACTCACCGTAGTCAAACCATTCAACAATATATATCAAAATAGAAATAAAGAGTAAAACCTATATATATATATATATTGTAACTCCCCAAAATCGTGATCTAAGACGTCATTCCAACGTATACACATAGTGAGAATCATATCGTAGCATATAGGGAGTTCTTATCCATCTTCGTAATGTGAATTAGTTAATTAGAGCATGGGAATGATCATTTAGATACGTATATATAGTACCAAATAAGTTCGGGTTGTTTACGTATGAAGACTAACGAAAAATTCCACAAGGGAAAGGCTTAGCGCGGCATACTGCTAATTTTACCAAAATTAGCAGTGTGGCACACGACTAACCGTGCTAGGTCATTGGTTTGAATGTGTGTTAGGTAGGGCGGTGCACAACTAACTATAATAAAATTAGTTGTACTGAGTGCAAGGCTAGCCTAGGTCTGAATTTCTTTTAATATGTTTTCGCAAGTTCATATGTTTTAATATGACCTCTAATGAATGATTTTATTAGAAATTTAACCTCAGAACCCATAATTCACACTCTACGATTTAAAAACACTCAGAACCAAAGTCTAGCAACTTTTTCTAAGGCAAAGGAAGAACTCATCATCACCAAGTAAGGGTTTTACTCAAAATCCTTTGTAAAAGTTTCAATACCAGGTATATAGGACTTCAATGGTAACTCTCTTCCGTTCTCATGTCCAAAACCCTATGTGTTTTCAAGAAATTCATGTTTAAGTCCAAGTTAGGATTCAATAACCCAATTCCATCTTTATTCCCTTATGCTTAGTTCTTTAAGATTCTGAGGGCTTTCACATATCATGATTCATATTGAGTTTTATGTGTCACAAGCTTTGAAAAATCATTTGTAGTTAATTCATTTATGAATCATATGGTTTTATGCACAATATCATGATAAATTTATATTTCTACTCATTGTTAAGAGCCTTATATTTTTACAAGCGTGATAGTATTCAAATGCACTGTCATGAACAAAGCTATATTTTTCATGGCATAAATATGTTATGAAACTCATGATTTCCCATAAGTCAATGTTTAAGTATACAAAAAGTATACTTGATGTCACAATGATGTAAAGAATTAGTTTCATGAAATAATAAGGAGCCAATCAAGGGCTCAAGATATGATTTACAAATGATAAGGGCAAGATGTGCCAAATGATGAATTTTAAAGTGAGATATGTATATGCAAGTTTTAGAAGGATCATTAGGCATTGAGCGAACGCGAATTTATACAATCCAAGTTCCATTACCGAGTCTAAATGTACCTAATGTATGTTTGGTGTTAACTTTGGCCGATTATCACCCTTTTTTGTTGGTGTAGGGGAAGCACACTGCACTCCATGTAGCTCGCATGGTTATATATCGGTTAAGAGAAACTCCCACTGATATTCCCACTTAAATAAGTTAAGTTATATGTTCCTTTTTACTATATAAGTTTTCATTTACTAGTCTTCAAAGGATTTTGAAGTTACATGTCTCATAAGTGTCTTTGAAAGTCTTACCTTATGCTCTTACTATATTATCATGTCACAGTTTCTTACTTATGATGATTTTATCACTACTCCTTTGATTACGTTTTTCAGGTGTTCTTACTGCATTCCTACATACTCGGTTACTTTCATATACTAACTGTATATTTTTATTGCCTATATTTTTCATGTGATGTAGATACATGTGATCGTTTTCAGGTTCGTGGCTAAAGAGTTTCAAGCCACAAAGATCAGTAGTGGTGAGTCCTCCTCGCTCTAGGGGCTCCAGCAGTAGTAGTTTTCCTTATGCTTATTATTTTGGTTTTGGTTTAAGATGTTTATTATGACTAGAGGCTTTTGGACAGATGTGTAGTATGACTATGTAAGCCCTTCAGGATTGTGTTTTACGTTTCGGCTAGCTCTTTTATTTTCATACAATAAATGATGCTTATGAATGTATGCCAAGGGGTCGACTTGGAATTCTCCGGGGTTCTGAGTTTCAAGTCCAGTTCAGGAGATAGCCTCGGGGCATGTTATCCGTATATATATATTTGTTTTACCCTTAATAGCTTTTGCAACATGTTAATATAGGGGGCATTTTTGTCTTTTTAAAATAACTCCAAACTCAACACATCTTGGTACCCATTGTTCTTTATCTCCCTCTTGTTTGCCTTTTTGGTCCCTCATCTACTTCTTAAACCTCTCTTTACTATTTCTATATTTATGGCCACAATCTCTAATAAATAAAAAATTACTTTTCTATTTAATCTATTTGAATTTTATCCTATTTCATCTCTTGCATTCTTTTTTCAAATATTTTGGCAGTCAATCTTGGATGATTTTCCATAATATCTATGAAATTACAAAAGCAACCAATGACCTCTCATTTTTTACGAATCTAATTTTTTTTTTTTATTTTGTATGAATTTTACTACGGAAGAATTATAGAAGATTTTCAAGTTGAATTTGCCAAAAAATGTATGCCCTTAAGGTAGAAGAATATTGTTGATTTAATTACTGAAATGAGAAAGAATATTTGCTATCCTGCAACAAGAAAATTGAAGAAACTCAAGCACGAACTCACAATTCAACCTCGGATGGTTGTACTAAGATCTGCATCAGATTCATAAATATAGTATGAGTGTTGACACTCAATTTTGACCGACATTTTTAAAATAAATATTTTAAAGTTTATTAGTTGATAATGCACAAACTTAATTTTTTATATAAGTTATTAATAAGTTATCCTCATGTTAAAAATATTATAATTTTGATCACGTTATTGTTATTTTGATTAGTTCTGAATTATTATTTAAGTTTGTTGCAGTTATTTTGCATATTAAGAAAAATATTATTTTGATTTTAATTTTTTTTAATTCAAAATTATAATTTTTTTCATGGGTTTATATGCATTTTTTACATTTTGTTTATATATTATTTTTAGCACAATTCTTTAATTCATTAGTACCGAGAACATATTTTTGCACATATCAAATAATGATACATATTTTTTTGAATAATTCATGATTTTAAGACGTTATTTGATATAGCTCATAATTTTATTTGAAATCATTAATGAACTTGGATTTCACATATCCTAAGTATTTATTACATTGCATTTTCATAACGTGGTGGTAAAATAATTTTTAAATTTGACAAGAAATAATTTCCCAAATTAGTCATTTTCCTTTTCCGGTGGACTTCACCACCGTCCACAATCTTCCTCAAGCAACAAAAACCCCCCACCTCCGCTCTCCTTTTTCCGGCGAGACGCCGATAACTACACCACCACAACTCAATTTCCACCTGAACCTAGGCCAAACGGACAACGCCATCGAACTCACCTCCGATTCCCAACATTCAAGGCGAGAAAGAAGCAAACCCACAGCCATCTCTCCATTTTTTCAGCCACCACAGCACCGGAGGACCAACCACCCACCAAAAAAGTAACAATTATGAGCCCTAACCCCGAATCGATCATCGTCATGCTCCGGAAAATCACAGCCATCCCCTATCAACATCGTCACTCCGATGAACGCCATCTAGCCACAATATCTCTGAAACTCAATTACAAATCGACCACTAGCCACCTATCACAAAACCCACCAGCCCTTTTTTCCTACGTTGCACCGGTAAACAATAGCAAGGTAGATAAACCTCCGCCCGCAAGCTTCTTTTTCGGCAAAATAATTGTTCTGACGATGAGCAAAACAGCTAGACGTAGCAGCTGGTTGAAAACCTCCTGCTGCTATTTGTGCGTGATTATATTTTTTTTTTTGTGCTGATTTTTGTTGCCAAATAGATATTAGTATTTTATTTTTCTGGGTTTTCCGGTACCATTTTGGCAAAATTACGTGGGTTTCTACTTTATTTAAAGTTTTATCATGATTTGGTGGGTTATATTTGTTGTTAATATAATTATAATATTAACTTTTAATTTTAATCAACTATATAATTGGGTATTGAGATTTTATTTTAGTTTTGATATTGCTATTATATTATAATATTATTTTTTCTTAGTGTTAGTTACAGAATTTATAATTTTGGAGATTCTTGGTTTGAGTTCTACATTAAATATATTCATTTCTGTTAATGATTGTTATACGTTATCATATTAATACTCGACTGTTATTTTGGGGTTATGTGATGTTTTTGTCCATTTTCTTTCTACTGCTCCAGATTTTACCTTGATATTAAAGTGTTATGAAAAAGTCCGGTTTTCGATGCTTTTTTATTTAAAAAGATAAATTTTATTTAATTTTAATTATTTTTAAAATTAAATATTGATTATTAATTTGGTTTTTTGGACAAAATCTATTTGTTTTATTTTCGAGGTCTTTGCTTGTATACAGATCGATGTTATTTTTTAAAGTTACTATTTGTTTATATTTTTTAAGTTAAAGTTCGTTCAT
>JBDJHY010195433.1:0-11738 GCA_039654485.1 Withania somnifera | reverse complement strand
AAAAGAAATTAGAAAATACACCCACTCCTAAACGCTCTCAAAAACGCTAGGCGTTCGATACAATATGATGCCTCTGAACTATGATTAAGTACATACAATGTCTATTGCTAACTACAAGATAAAAACTATTAAAGGAAAAGGCTTTTACACGAGAAGTATCTTCCAAATAATCAAAAAGATCCTAAACAAATTGAGAGACCATCTATTTATAAATGTTTAAGTTACATTATTCACTTTGGCCCAAAACTGACCCATAATGTCAAATTGGCCCCCATACATTTGGGCCTCTGCAAATTATGCTCCAATTGTATTCCAAAGCTTCTAAGATATCTTCCACAATTGGGTTTTTCTCCTTTGGCTACAATTCCATTATTAAGTTTCCAAAATATACTCATCACGTCACAGGTGAATTTGTGTGTAGGGGACTAAGAGGGATGTTGAGGAACTCCTTTCACGAGTGAGTAGTCATGACTAGTGGAATTTTTCCACAAGTCATGAATTGACTTGAGAAGAGAGAACGGAACTTGGATATTTAAACGAGAGACTATTGTACTTTGATCTATTTCGAATTGAGTTTTCTTTTGGTTTTTTTGATGTTTTATCTATTAAGATGTCCTATGAGACCTTCTTTTGATACCTTATAAGTTGAATTGAGATTCGTTATTATAGATTTTGACTTTATGAGTTATTATTAAAACCTCCCTATGCCTTGTATTTATTATTGTGATGATCTGTTGGTTATATTGTCTACTTGCAAGTTGTAGTTTTTTGAGGTTTGGTATTTGTATGGTTTTTGGGTGCTTGTCACCACTTTGTTTTAGTATCACCTAAGGACTAGACAAAAGGGACCAAAAAGCGATTCTCCATATACCTCAGCTCCAAGAATAGATAGTTGTTGGGTACTCATGGTGTTTGATACTCACCATTTCTTTTCTAAACGTTTTTTGTTTGTGTGGAGCCCAAAACCTCTTGAATAGATTTTTAGTTCAAAAGTATGTGGTTTCATTAAAGAAGCACATATGAGGTAGGTGTTCTTCGTCCTGACAAACTTTCGTGGACTCCTTTACTTCATGTCTTATTTTCTATCACGAGGATTTGAGACATTGTTTAGACTGGTATTGTATTTATTTCTTGATTATGTATTATTAATCTTTAGTTACTTGATACAATGACTCGATGATTTGGGATGGATTCTTAGGATGATTTTTTTGGTACCGTGCCTTCTATATTCTCGCTTATTCTTTTTATTTACCCATATTTATACTTGTTGTTATTGAATTGACTTTCCTGTCTAGTTGGATAAGACAAATGCCATCACGATTGGATTTTTGGTCGTGACATGACTTATTGTTCGTAGAATAAATTTTACATTTATTTATACATCCATTTTTATATCTTAGTATAGCTCGTGTATAAGACGTTCAAAATGAAGTAAATATAAAAAAGAAAAACTAACTAATTAATTAAATGGTTGTTCACTCAAAAAGTAATTATATTGTAAATTTATCTATTTTATAATTAAATGGACAAAAAAATGAAGAAAAAGAAAGCATGGCTACTAAAAAAATATTTATACCAAGTCATACTCTCAATGATTAAGATTAATTACACAATACAAACAAATCATAAATTTTTTATCCTTTAACCCTTCGATTATTTTAAAACAAAGTGATATAAAAATTTATTAGGTATTTAACATAATCTAATACTTAATGATGAAGAATGTGAGAAGTAACTTCTTACATAAGGTATTTGACTCTAGAAGCGTATTCAGAATTTCAAGAAGATAAGTGTATCAAATGTGATTATAGAAAATTTTAGAGTTAGATCCATGAGTATAATAAAATCAATAGTATATTACTCACCAGTCATGCCTTCAGAGACTAGTAGAAACTTTTAATAAATCATCCTATCCTGACTAGATTTCTCAAATCATAATGGTACCTACTATCCCACCAGTAGGCGAACCAACCCAGTAGCCAAGAGTAGTAAGCAGTGGGCTACTATAGAAAATATGGATACACACAAACAAAATAAGTGGACATAAAGAGAAGGAGATCAAACAAGAACAATTGAACAACATCAATGCAATCAACCAAACCTCCCAAGACATGGTATCAACATCTACAGTGCCACTATAAATATAGAGTACAAGATACACATTAATACAGTACATGATCCATCTCTAAAATACAAAAGAGAAAAAATACAAGTTGATAATATGCATGCTATGTTGGACGTTCGAAGCTCACCAAGTACACAAAACCATGGCAATGAAGCACGACATCAAAATCAGCGGAACTCATATATGCACTTGGAAGATATAGAGTGTAGTATGAATACTAGTCACAAAAGAAATGAGTACCCGGTAGGTTTCGAGGGCCCACTGGGCACATAAAAATTAACAATGGTAAATAACGGAAAGATAAAGAAAGAAAGTCATAGAAATAAGTAAGACAAAATAGGGAGCTAGGTATACTAAAAGAATAAAGAAAGCAGATAGTAAACAGTATTGCTAGATAAATCACGATGCAGGAACTCAGGCAAGTAGAGAAGGACATATCCTCGGGATCCTTGTATCATAACAACAGTAACAATCATAAACTAAGTAATGGAAGGTAAAAAGTTAACTATGGGGGAAATAAGTTGTTTACCAATAACCTCAAGGACATACTAGGGAAGTATAGCAAGTTTCATCATGAACAGATGAACCCCCAAGGTAAATATGATCAAAAACTAACGACTTAAATTAATACTACCAGTATATGAAGTATTAAACTTAGATAAAATCCTTCTAAGCCCCCAGAAAAATGGAAGAGTACAATCAAGTCACATTTCATACTATCAGAGAGTTTATACAGATAAGAAGTGCAGTAAATTAAGCACAAATACAATAATAATGTAGTAGTTCCAGTATACGCTCCTCCTTTAGTACCCGTAGGTCCAACAGGCAGGTCCCATGGAAGGGCTTAACAACATATATCCCTACTCCAACCTGCACCCTGAGTCTAGTCACATTTAGTCTAGAGGCAGAGTCCATGGAGGTATGCCAACCATGTACCAATTCCTAGCATCTCAGTATAACTCATGTCTTAGGATCACAGTATCTCAATATATGTACCACCGTATCAATAAGTCTCAGCATCTCAGTGTCATGGTGTCATAGTATCACAAGAATCGGTGTCTCAATTCACTCAGTATAATAAAGTAGAGAAAGTTGTACTCACCGTAGAAGACAAGTCTGGCTCAAGTTGAAACAGTAGCAACAAGTGATAGTACTCGAAATAATACCGTAAATCCTAGGCTAAAAAAAGTAGAAGAGAGTAAACTTGGTGCCTAGTACTCTTTTGTGTCTAATACAAGTCCAAAACACCTTTGTTATTATTAGTTATAAGAAAACTCCATATTTTACAATATTTAGCCCATTTTATCCTTTTATATATGAAAGTAGGCCCTTAAGGCCATAATGTATGAAAAGATTGATGATAATAGGCCACTGGCCTCAGTATCTCAACTCACTACTGAACCTCTAAATGTGTGCACTGTATGAGTGCATAATCAAAGGCAATCAAAAACTATCTTGCCTCCATACATAGGCTCATTCTACAGCTAACACCTAGTAGCACTACAACCATCATAAACTTAAGTAAAATACAAAAGCCCAACCCACACAACATTATCTACATTTGTAGAGTCACCCTATGGTCATCACCAGGCCAAAACCTGTTCAAAGGTGTCGTATTACACCAAACTTTTTCAAAAAGATAAATGAAGTAGAAAATGATAAGTATACAAGGGTCACGATATCAACCTAACTTTCTCAACCCAAGGATTCTATCTAGCGCAATTAGACAAATTATACCCTAGGTGTAAGCTAAAGGAGCCTACATGTCGTCCGACAGAACTAGCACTATGACACACAAAAAATAGACTGCTTAATGCAAAATGACACTATGACAGACGAAAAATCGACTGGCCAATTCAAAATGACTCTAAACAACCACAAAACTAGAAATTTAAACATCTATAATTCAATATAGTTTTAATGGTATAAATTGTATCAAATTAACAACTAGGCCAAAAATTAGGTCCAAAACAAGATCGTGGGACCGCTAAACTGGCTAAAAAAATGTCTCCATGAAGTTCTCGGCAATATCTAGAACCCGTTCTTAGATAATGAGCATAATTCGAGTAAGAATTAGGCATGAAAATGCTCGAAGAAGATAAAGAAAAACTTCAGATATATTACAGTAATTAAATGGAGAATCGTACAATAAATTGCATTCCACAAATGATAGGAAAATGATCATCACGGTGCAACATAGCTCACCACGCTCCAACAAACTTTAGAAATCAGTAGTGCATGAGAATTTATCAAGGATTACTAGTATTTATTAATGGTGGAAAGAATTGCCATAGAAGATGAGAAAATTAAAGGTGAAACACTTACCTAAAACAGATGGTAGTCAAGATTCCTGAGGGGAAAATGGCTTCCCAAGCTTAAATTAAGAATTACCAGGAGAATTTTTTGTAGGAAAAGTGATTTAAAGAGAGGATATTGAGAGACAATGGCTGCAAATTTGAGAAAGTATCCATTTATAGGGTTGGAAATAGTGTAGCGTGATTACACTATAGGTACACGATCGTATCAAAAAAAGGACTCAGGGATTACCACTATAGTGATAACACAGTGTGATCATGCTATAGAACGATTAGGGCATAAGAAATTCAACGCTAAAGGATCACAACCGTGCTAGAAAAGGAACAGGAACCACATAGCCAATGATAGTGATTAGCATGGTCGTTCCATGCGGGAACATGGAGATCAACATGATCGCGGAGCCATAGAGCGATTGCACTGAGTACTAGGAGGGTTAACCTGGTGTTTCTATGCACCAGAAAACTAGAAATTCCCTAAATTTTCACCAGGGTCTTTGGACCCACCCGAGACCTAATCATGCAAAAATATTAGTCCAAGCATATCAAGAATGGCATTCCATACTGAAAGGCACAGTTGAAATTCCAATACAAACTCATCTTGGATAAACGTTGATAAAGTAAGCACTTCCTAAAATTCACCCGACACCTCAAAATCAGCCTGGGCACCTCGAGAAGCAAACAAATACTCTTCCAAAGACAAACTTGGCATTCTAGAACTAGCGACACAGTCTGATCTCTAATCTTATGCTACAATCATAAAATATTAGCCAAAGTCAAACATTTAATTGCTGGCCAACTACTTTCTTATTAAACAAGATAAACTCACACTGAAAGCTCCAAGACCTGAGCCAAGAGTCCACCTAGACTAAAATCCACATTTTAGAGCTAACAAAACTATTAAAATTTGATTCTGAGCTTATTTTGAAGGAATGTCGACTAAAGTCAATAATTATCTAAGTTCAGGATTAAACTAGGAAAGATTAGACAACTCTAGACCAAACTACCAGGGAACCAAAGTACCGGTCCCCATAAGTCATAAATGACTTGGGGTGGCTGCCAGAATGCAAGAAGCCATGTAAAACACATAAATCACCATAAGGGTAATTAAAACATCCACCATTAAAAGGGACTTTCATCCTCAAAAGTCAACAAAAAAAGGGAAAATTAAGGAAGGAAAGTACCTGCAGATTCTAACAATTATAGATATGATGCCTCCATCTCAACCTCGACCCCCTAGGTGGACTCCTCGGCCAGACTGTGTTTTAAATAAACCTTAATCATAGGTATCTCTCATGAAATAAACCTCCTAATATCTCTATCTAGAATACTAACTAGCACCTCAATAAATGATAAACTCTCATCCCACTATACTGAATCCCAAAACACATATGCCTATCAAAAATATAACATTGCAGCATTAAAACATAAAACACCAGATGGATGGTTGAAAGCATAGGAGGAAAATCTAACCAATAAGCCACATCACAACCCTCTCGAGAATCTTAAAAGGCCCAATATACCTGGGTCTATGCTTTCCCCATCTATTGAATCTCATAGTACAATGCATAAGAGATACCACGAGAACACTCAGTTACCAACCCCAAACTCTAAGGCACGAAGTCTACAATTTGTATAGCTCTTTTGCCTATTCTACACTACCCACAGTTTTTCATGAATCATACGAACCTAATCGAGAAAATCATGAAGCAGATCTATACCCTGAACTTAGCTCATAGCAATCAAACAAACCCTATTAGCGACCTACACCGCCTACCACACAATGCCTCAAACAGTGTTAGTTGATTGTTGGATTTGTAGTTATTATTAAATGTAACTATCCAAGGACACATGCTGGTCCCACAAACCCCCAAAATCCACTACATAGTCCAATAACATGTATTCTAGGACTTGAATAGTCCTCTCAGACTAGCTGTCAATCTATGGGTGAAACATTTTTCTAAGAAGAACCTCAGCACCTATCTCTCGCTAGATAGTCCTCCAAAAGTTAGTGGTAAAGTGAGTGACACAAACAAAGATAATAGATACCAAAACCCTATGTAACTAACCACCTCTGGAAGATATATGTGATCCATCCACTCTATGTTGTAGGATAAATGGACCGGGATGAATGCATCAATTTATTCAGACTATCAATGATACCCAAATGATACATGTCCTCTAGAAGTATGGGGCAACCCTAAAATAAAATCCATAGTCACACACTACTATTTTGACGTAGGAATCAGGAGTCTTTGCATTAAACCACTTGGTCTCTAATGTTGGAAATTATTCTTCTAGAAGCTCAAATACCGAGAAACATATTTACAATATCCCTCTTCATCCCACTCCACCAATACAACTATCTCATGTCTTCAAACACCTTTGTTGCACTCGAATAGACAGAATACCTAGAGTTGTAATCCTTCCATGAAATCAACTAAACCAAACCACCAACCATCAACAAAAAAAAAACATGTTTATCATACCTCAACACCCCATCGGAATCAATAATTCCCCGCCAACCTCATGTAACATGGTCTATAGCATAGTTCTAAGTGGAATCAGGTTACAAACCTTCTAGAGAGGTTATCATTATCTTCCAAGGATTTGTTCTTGGTTGGGTATGCCATTGATTGATCAAGTCTATTTGTTCCTACCAGTTAAGCTTTATTTTCAACGCAAAATATATGGTTTTTGTTGTTTTCAAAAGATAGTTCTATTGCACGTGGTTTTTCTCCTAGGATATTAGTCCGTGTGCATAGATCACTCAATAGCTAAAGTTTATGTTAGGGGTTATGGTTTGGTCAGCTTAGAGCATTAATAGAGTTTGTCCCATAATAATTGTCGCCTTGGTATTTAAACAACATCGTCAGAGGTAAGGTACAAGAGAAATTATGGATATTTTTCCAAACGGCATGATGGTCTTGAGGCTAGACTAGGGGTACTGAAATTACTGAATGATTTTTGGGAGTCACTTTGGAAGTATTGCCTATGCTTTAGCTTGAATTCTCGAGTTTTATTGGAGTAGTTGACCTAGTTATTCCTTCAATTAACATAACAATGTTGTCTTCTAGATAAGCCTTAGGGTTATTAAAGGATTTGATTCAGCTGTAGTTTTGATTTATAACTTATGTCCAAGTTTACGGTCTTTCTAATTTGATGTAATCAAGAGAATTGAGTATTGTGAGTAACTTGAAGTAAAAATGTTGCGTTGATATCTGTCGACTTGGGGAACTATCTTAGTACCGTGACCGATTCTTGCAGGCTTCATTTCCCCTAGCTTAGAGTTCTAAAACTTTTCTTCTATTGTCCTGACATTCAACTAAGTTCTCACGACCTGATTTCTCAGGTTGTGATTGCACACACAACCCTCCTATAGGTGAACCAATCCCCATATCCTAGAACCCTATAACCGTAATATAATCTATAAACTCATCCAAAGTCTATAGTGTCGTATGAACTAGCTGTAGTATCATCTAAACTGTACTAGAAGGCTGATCCATACTACCCTACTTAGTTTTGTTTCTATCTATCAACTCAAATTGATATCGCATCGACAACCCTCATGTATACCAGTCCGAATAGCCCAGAACCACAAGTAACGGTGTACCATAGAAAATAATGCTAAGCACTAATCAAGTAAAGTAGTACATTAGAAGCACAACAAAAAATACATATAGTATGATAGATAGCAGATAAAACCAACCCAAGACCTAGTATTAGAATGTATAAAAGATCAACTAAATCTATAGAGTACAAATATATTAAAAAGTAAATATACAATATATCTTTAGATTACAAGGAGATAAAAGTCCATCTGAGGAGAAATGGTTAACTCTGGTCGCTTAGAGCTCACATTGAGTCTCCGAATCCTTAATAGCTAGCATAAAAAGAAGCGTCAATGGCGATAATCTAACACTGGATCTCAATTAGGGAAGGTGGAAAAGAGTAGTATGAGTACTAGTTGCCGAAGCAACAAGTACCCAGTAGGATTCGCGGGCCCACTAGGCACATAAAAAGCATAATCACAGTAAATAATAGGAATGTAAGAAAAGTAGGTCACATATATAAATAGGATAGCACAGGATGCTAGCTTCACAACCAGTAACAAGAAATACGACATATCAATTAAACTCATCTATCCATAACAGTGAAGTAGGATCTCAAGTAAGAGAAGAATATACCCCAGGGTCCTTGTAGTAGTACCACAATAATAATAACAAAGAAGGTAATAAAAGGTAGCAAGGAAGACCAAGGGGGAATGGATAGTGTAATAGTAACCTCAACGACATTAATGGGAGAAGGATACAACAAGTATACATAAGCACAGACAACTGAATAGGCAAGGATGGTTAATAAATAACAACTAAAGATATCTACTACAGCTACAAGTAACAGTGAATATAGTTAAGACCCCTCTAAGACCCCATAATAATGGAAGAGTAGAAATAAGGTAGGCTCACCCTTCCGGCATCTCACACTATCGATGAGTTTAGAAGGAAAACAAGTGCAGTAAAGTAACATATAAATGATGATGCAATACATCCTGACTCCCCTCCTCCGGTACCCATAGGCCCAGTAGGCAGGACTTATGGACGGGATTAACTAGTAAATCCATACTGTGACCTATACCCCTCCTCCAGTTGTGCCCAGCCTATAGGTTGGATCCGTGGAGGCATTCCAACCACATACAAATCTCTAGCATCTCATTATATCTCACAGCTCAGTATCAAAGTACCACAGTATAGCGGTATCACTGTATCACCATTTCTTGGCATCTCAGTGCCATAAGACTCAGTAGTCAAGAATAGTGTCTCAACTCAACAAACATCATATAGTATAAAAAGGTTGTACTTACTGCCGAAGGTCAACCAGACTCAAGTGCCAACAATAATAGTAGGTGACAGTATTTTGTGCCAAGGTGTGAAATTTGGTCTAAAATATGTAAAGGGGGAATTACCAGGTGCTTGACACTCATCCGGGTCTAAAAATAATAGAAAACCATGCATGTTATTATTACTTAGCATAAAACCCCATTTTTATCGATTTTAGTTCATTTAGCCAGTAACATATAAAAATCGGCCTACCATGCCATACAGTTTCATAAAATGGTGATAGTAGGCCCTCCTCCTTAATACATAACTCTTATAAATCTTAACCTCACGATGCTCGTGCTGTATGAATGTCATAAGCAATACCACAACTAGTATGAACCTTACACAACTCGATCTGAGCTATTAGCTAGAAACACATAACAACCAGCCAAAACCCGAGGTCAAATCCAAAATTTAACCCACGTATCATCGTTCTACTACTTCCAAAGTCACCTTACAGCCATCACACAGAGAACATTAGGCCAAAGGAGTCGCATTACAAAAAAATAATGAAGTAAGAGAGAATAAGTAGCCTGGGTTAATGATGTCGACCAAATAAACCCATCCCACGGATTCTATTTAGCATAATTACATAACCCATATCCCCAGTGTAATCCCTAGGAACCTACCTATTATCCGTTAGAAACTCTGCAATAGAATACAAGAATCAGCTAGTCTAATGCAAAATGTATCAAGATGGCATCGAAAATGATAAAATAAGAATGTACTCATCATTATGAAGCTACGATATAACTTATATCAAATTCCAAACTGCGCCAAAAATCAAGCCTAAAATAGCCCATGGGACCTGATAACTAGACTGAAATATGAAATTACCATGGGGTTCCAGCACCACCAGGAACTCATGCCCAATAAATGAGGGCAATTTGGATATGAATTTGGCTCTAAACAGCATAGAAGAGAAGAAATAAAAAGGTGCAAAACTTATGAAAATTTAAAGAATTTATTAAACCAAAATAAAAAGAAACATTACGTACAAAATTAAACAGCCTCTTTGAGATGTCTTCGAATATCGCCTTACGAAAAAGGTGGAAATTTCCACATTTCTTATTTGGGGTGGTAGCCCCTCACCCATAATTTACACGCCGGGTTAGGTGGCAACCCCGCCTTTTTTTTGCTTTTATCCCAATATTAAATATTTGGATATTGTACAGGCTCGAAATAAAATAAATATAAATATTAAAATACACCATAATCAATGGAAAATTATTTTCAACAATACTTACCTTGTAAAATATTAATTTCTTAATGTAATTTTAAAATAAAGCTGACAACTCCAATTTTGAATAAGACACTGTTGCAAGTTTGAACAAATGGCTTGGGGATTGAAGTAAAGGCCCACCTAGCCTAAACTCGACATTTTGCAGCTGATGGAATTATCATATTTCGAACCCGAGGCTCTGATCATTAAAAGACCAAAGTTAAATTTTCAACTCTAACAAAATTTTCATCCCGTCAAAAGCGATAAAATCGCACAAAAATCTCCTACACCCAAATCAAAGGTTCACCTAGATCCAAAATTCATGTTTTAGAGCTAACAACACTTTTAGAATTCAATTCCAAACTCTTCTTGAAGGAACGTTGACTAAAGTCAATGATTATCTCACCTAAGTTAGGCTCTAAAATAGGAAATATAAAATAACTATCAATCGAACCACCGGGAAACCGAACTATCGGTCCTAATAGGTAACCAATGTCTTGGCCTGATCCCCTGGCTTATGTTGAGATCAAATGAAATTTTTTGTTAAAGCTAGGACCACTTCCATCGCCTTCGACGGAAAGATAATTTCTATCCATTAAAGACAAAATCCAGGAAGTCGCTAAGAAATGAAGTAATCTAAGAAAGCTCCTAGAAGGCTTTAAATTACAAGGAAAAGTATGTAAATGCAAAAATGACCATAAGGGCCATTACACCTAACCATGCAAACCTGATCATGGAGAGTACTCAATTGGTGATCCTTAAACTGATGATGCAAAATATTATTAAGTAAAGAAGATCGAACCTAAACATAGGTCAAAACCATCCTGGAGTCCTATAAGTCTAAACGGTTATCCAACGACTAGATGTCCAATACCAACGGCCTCTCTGAAATAGACAATGCTGCCAAACTACCCATACTAACCGCCTTTTACCTCAGGGCATCCGCCAACATGTTTGCCTTGCCTGGATGGTATAGAATGGTAATATCATAGTCCTTCCGTAGATTAACCCATATCCTCTTCCTTGAGTTAAGCTCCCCCTAGATTATAATGGATTGAAGGAAATGATGGTCTGTATAAATCTCACGGGGAATACAGTAAAGGTAATGCATGCAGACCTTGAGCATGAAAACTACCACTGCCAACTCCAAATCATGAGTAGGGTAGTTGGTAATTACCCTGAAGGTCATTTTTGGTATTTTT
>JBDJHY010195422.1:0-11738 GCA_039654485.1 Withania somnifera | reverse complement strand
GGAACTTGTATTACATCTTATTGTTTGTTTTTCCGCATATACTGTTGTAGTCCTCCGCTTCGGCTACGGACTACAGGATTTGGTTCTCCTATTGGGTGGATAGTAGGTGCCATCATGACTCCGAGAAGTCAGGTGGTGACAAACACAAATGACTGCCCCAGCCTAAAACCCTAGAAGAAGTACCACTCAAAGCTGACTTGAACTCTGTCCACCAAGATCATACTAAACCCCATCTGAAAGTCTATAGAACAATGAACACGTGACCCACGGTCTGAACCCTACCTCCTATCATAGCATCACCAGAACCATCCTTATGCCCGGGTCTCTAATCACAACCCGCATATGCCTCCTAATATAGACTATCTATAAACCTCGTGTGGCTAACAACCTCAGTAAAATAATGGTCTACTGCTACCAAAGGCTATAGTGATAAACAAAGTGGTAAGATCAAACCATCAAAAAAACTGTTAATCCTCTCATGCTCTAAAAGAAAAAACATAGAATTATGTACAACCAACTCATAGAATCTAGCCTCATACTTAGCAACAGACATGGAACCCTACTACAGACCTCTAAACTCACTTATAGCACAAGAAGTACTCCATACACCGGGTGATAACCCTTCATGAGGTACACTACTCGCTGAACTAAATATCCCAATAAGTATCTCCTAAAGGACTAGCATAGCAATAAACCCTGTCGGTACTGACTCATGTGCAACATAAGTTGGTCTCTAGACACTAGGTGGTTGTTGAACTAGAACAGACCGGGATGAACCTCTAAGGCTCTGACGAGTGTAGCAACTCTCACGGAAGTCGAAGTACGTCCATGCCTTTGACCTTGGAATTCACCTCTAGCATAAATCCCAGTTGAAGATCTAACTAATAGTTTGGCAAGCCTCCCATATCCTTCTATAGTCGAAGATCGTAGATGTGTCATCTGTGGAAAAGGAAAAAATGAGACTTAAAGAGACCAACTAGATGCACACTTGATATGGAAAAT
The DNA here is from genome assembly GCA_039654485.1 of Withania somnifera. Lineage (NCBI taxonomy): Eukaryota > Viridiplantae > Streptophyta > Magnoliopsida > Solanales > Solanaceae > Withania > Withania somnifera. Next base: position 10,736 of record JBDJHY010195422.1, on the reverse strand, counting down.
AAAAAGGAAATAATTTCCTAAATATGTCATTGTATCCCCTCGAAGATAGAATACGTACGTTATCATACCCGATCCATGGGACTTTACTAGATACTGGCTCATATACTGAGGATACAAATGAATCTAAACCTCTGATACCAATTTTTTATGACCTGATTTTTCATGTCATAAAAGCGCCTACATCCCACTATAGAAGAACCACCCAGCAAGTACGAAAAGTAAAAGTAATAGGTAAAATCAGAAGACAAATACATAAATAAGAAAAGGATACGTGGAAGTCTAATACAATGAAAGAAATCCCCAATACCTAATATCTAATACATAATCCACTAACAAATATAATCAATGTCTGAAATAAATATATTTGACTTTTGGAAATACAAAGTAAATAATAAACAGTATAATGGAAAAGATAAAGTGAGATCTTAAATGCCAAATATCATCATCTATCTTAGAATCTAAATAACAACACGAACCTCAGATATCACGTCACTTACTCATACTCAGATATGCACCAGGACGATGTAGAGTATACTATGAGTACTAAAGAAATTGGATACCCAGTAGGCATCATCAGCAAATTGAGCCCATATTAGAAATAAAAGTAGTAATAAGAAATAATAAGGGTAATAAGTCACAGAAGTAAGAGATTATAAGTATAGGAAACTAAGGCTAGCAAAAAGTAACACATACATGATGCAATAGCGTCAAGTATCTTAATATTGCATGTACCCCCTGCTAGCTCTATGACTCGTAAAGGCAGGACCTATGGGAGTCATCGACAAGCAACTTCTGTACCGGCTGCAGCCAGGATAGGCAGGGCCCATGGAGGCAGTCCCAACATACTATCTCATAATTTTTTAATTGTAATCTCATAACTGTCATATCTCGAGTCTCAATGAATGTACCCAAGCATCATCAGGTCTAATACCATTCAAAACACAATATTCGTGCCAACTAGACAAGGACTAAAATCAAGTAATGGGTAAAACTCAGCATCCTACATCAGGCCAAAGCTATAAGTTCTAGCAATGTCATAGTACCCAGCACTAGATTTAAAAGCCTAGGCTAGAATAAGTTAGAAAAAAGGAGTATCGGACGCCTAATCGATAATCGGGTCTAAAACAATTTAAGAAAATCATAAAATTAACATTTTTAAGTAAAGAATCTTTTTATAAGACAATTTCATATTAGTATTAGCTAGTAATATCAAAATCTCTATGATCAACTTTCATTATCGAGATCCTGTGAAGTGCCAGTCATCAATAACCGAAATCAGGCCTTCAAGGCCATAAAAGATTTCAAAATCAACAATAATGGGACCTCTTCCATGACATAGTAGAAACAAACGCAAAAAAAATCAAGTTTCATGATGATGACATGCACAATCACAAACAATAGAACACAAATGGTCCTACCAACCCTACACAAGCTGATAATCACTACAGCACATAATAACCTATCACTTGATGTCCTAAAATCACTGACATTCCCTATACTTCCACCATCTACATTCAAAGTTAATCAAGACCACTGAGGGTCACAGGGTAAGTTATAAACATAATGCAATACCAAAATGAAAGATAGGAGTCGGTCTAAAAAAGGTGCAAGGTCAAGGATGCTAACCCTAATAATTCTCAATCCAAGGATGATAATTAGTACTATTATTTAAAATATAATTCCTTTATAAGATCAGTAAGCGATAGACTCCTTGACGTCTGAACATAAGCTCGTAAATGCTGAAAAAGCTACCCTGGATAGCTCTAACAACTCCAAAAATGTACCTACAAACCCGAGTAATCACATAACTAGAAAAATAATAATCTACACATAAAAAAATAAATCCAATTACACTGATAAATCTATGATTCTAGCAGGGGTCAAAATCCCGGTCAAAGCCGACATATAGGCCTGTGAACCCGAAACTTCGAACAAAGGGTACCAAAATGTTCCCCTCATTGTAGGAAAATCAAACCCAAAATTTTAACCAAAGATCAAGTTACAACCTAAAATGAACAAAATAAAGTGAACAAAGAACTTGGACAAATTTGAGAATATGGAAGAATTTCAATAAAATTTGAGTGAAAACTTATCAATTAATGATGGAAAATGATTAGAAATATTCCACAATACTTCCCAAGCTCAATAATGAACACCTGTGAATTTTCAAGCTCAACAATGGAGTTTTAGAGTGAAGAAGAATGAGAATTTTGAGCAAGAAGTAGGAATTTGGAATATATATATACTTGGCAAAAAATGCTCATAGTAATTGTGTAGAAGAAAGATCCAGAGTCATCACGATGGAAGGAAAGGCACCATGATCACATAAAGGGAAGCTGGTTCAACAGACAAGTCAACGCCACATGATTGCGTGAAACAGGGTCGCAATTGCTTAGACCAAGGGAACAAACAATCATGATTGCATGACCCTAGTTACAATCGTGAAGGGCAAATAAGAGGCACACCAGTAACTGAACTTTACCGTAAACCAGCCTTGATAAAATAATATGAGCAAATGTTCATAATGCGTAACCCAATGATACAAACCAAATATGCAAATTGTATGAAAATGAAATTCCAAACTCAATGGCGTAGACAAAATTCTGATCCGAGCTCGTTTAGATGAAATTTTGACGAAAGTCAACCCTCAACCTAAATTTCCATAATTCCAACTATTTACCTGAATGAGTTCAGCAAGACCGAGTCCTAAACGAGCACCTAACTTAACCCAAACACGATATTATGGAGCTAAGGCAACAATCAAAATTTTCAACCCTAGCCTCTAATCATCAAAAGTTAACAGAAGTAAAACTTTTAAACTCCAAAACATGTAAAACACGTAAAATAGGATAAAATCATAATGAAATCTTTTGTACATGAACCAAGAGTCTTTCTAGACCAAAATCCATATTCTAGAGCTGAAAAACTTGTCAAAATTCAATTTTGACTTTTTTATTCAAGGAATATTGACAGTGCAATGATATTAAAAGTTAAGGCTATAAAATAGGAAAATGAATATAACAACCAAACGCATGACTGGGGAACCTAACTATCGATCCTGATAAGTCATAAATTACTTAGGAATGCTATAGGAAAGCTCTAAGATGCAAGCCAGTATGAAAAATGCAAAAATAACCCGAAGGGTCATTATGATTATATTTTTTTACTTTGTTTAATAAGTAAATGTAGCTTACAAAACATAGAGATATTATATTTGAATTTACGATTAAAATTATTTTAAAGATATAATTGTCAAAATCTTATAGGGGACATGTATGATATATAAATTGGACTTAAATATTCGTTCATCATAAGAATCTAAAAATCTGGCTCTTAGACGTATCTATGTTATATTAAAAGTATGAAGGTTATTATAAAAAGACATTTATTATTATTCTTCAATTTTTATCTAATTATTTTTTACAGTATTAAGGAGTCTAAAATATATGATAAGAGAAAAATATTTAGTAATAATTATTAGAATAATTAATTTAGACTCCTAAAATAGTTTGTGGGAATAGAATATTGGTAGGTTTGTGTAATGACCCTTTCGGTCATTTTCATGTTTCACGCTTTTCTTTCGTCTTAGAGATTTCTTATAGTAACCCCAAGTCATTTACTACTTATCAGAACTAGTGGTTCGGTTTTCCGAACGTTTGTTTGTTAGTATGTCTATTTTTCCATTTTAAAGTCTTAACTTTTGAAATCATTGACTTCGGAATCTAATTTTGATAGTTATGTTAGCTCCAGAACATAGATTTTGGTCTAGACAGACTCTTGATATGAGTCCAGAGGCCCTTGTATTGATTTTATCTTAGTTTATGTATTTCTTGTGTTTTAGAGTTTAAAGGTTTGATTATGGTCACTTTTTTATGATCGAAGCCTTAGATTTGAGAATTCAACTGATCCATTAGTTCCAGAATATTGAGTTTGGATTAGGTGAGGTGTTTGTTCGAGTTCCAGGCTAGCCAGGTTCATTTTGAGTACTCGATTGAGAGTATGGACATTTAAGTCAAAGGTTGACTTTGGTCAATATTTTTCCAAAATAATTTTGGATTTAAATTTGGCCTATGTCATTGAATCTGCAAGGTTATTTCCATACAGGTAGCATATTTGGTTTGTGTCTATTGGGTTCCAAATACTTTCCTAGCCCTTGTATCATGTTGTTTTTATTGCTAATTTCTAGTGCATCATCGGTTCTGATGTGCCAGTGATTTCTTCACTGCTAACATGGTGCTTGGATGTGAACATGGAGTTTTAGCCTCCCTTGTTCTTTGTAGATACGGTCTCCTTACTGGGAATGCAAAGAATATTTTCCAATGAGGATCACGAATGCGGTCTATGTGCCACAAATGCGATGAGGACCTGCACCTGACAGTATAAAATGTCCAAAGCCCAAATTTTCTCATTTATTTCTCATCTTTTTCACCCTAAAATTTATATTTTCTTCGTTGATTCTTAGTAGGGTTTTATGTTTGAGCTTGGAAAGTTTTTGGAGACGTTTCTAATTATTTTTCCTTCATTATTTGGTAACTTTTCTCTCTAATTTCATTGAAATCTATCCAAAATTTCTCAAATTTCACCAAATTCTTTCTTTCACCTTATTTATTTGATTTTGGTTGTTTCTTACATTGTCGTTGCTTTAAATTTTGGACATGAGTTCCCTACTATATGAGAAATATTCTGATACCTTTTTTTTGGAGTTTCGAGTTATCGGGCCTTTAGGCTGGTTTTGACTCAAATTTTAATCCCGGATATAATCATAGCTTTATGTATATCATTTTAATCCTATTAATGTATAGATTTTTATTTGTCTAGTTTTGTGATTGTTGGAGCATTTTTGAAGTTGTGGGAGCTTTTTGAGCCCTTTTACCCAATAGTTATAAGCTTATGCTTCGAAAATCATGTAGGTTATTTAATATTTTACTTTTTAGATAGGCCCAGTCGGCATATGATGCCTACTGGATACCCAATTGCTTTAGATTTATGGTACTTAAATTATACTTCTGCATCTTCTTGGTGCAGATCCTAGTAGAAGCTTTCGGTATTATTTATAATTTTTGGTGCAGTTTTTGAGCTTCGAGGTAAATGAGGGTTCCTGGCAAAAAAAACCAGCATTATCTCTTCCTTGTCTTTATGACTTTTTCTTTGTATTTCTTGATACAATTGTATTCATACTTTGAACTTATTGTATTTTCTTTCGTATTTTGTCTTAGTGTGTCACTGTACCAGTTTACCAGGTTTTGGTGTTTTATTCTGTCCTTATGGTATTTGAACCTGCTTTATATTCTATCTTTTGCTTTTATTATCATTTTCGCTTTTATATTTATTAGGTAGTTTTTCTATGGTGGGATGTATGTGACCTCATGAACTGAGGAATTGGGTCATGATAATTTGGTATTAGATCTCCAGATTTATTGATATCCTTGGTACATGAGCCAGTGTCTTGTAGAGTCCTGAAGATGGGGTATGATGAAGTCTGGATCCTATCTTCGAGAGGTTGTAGTGACATATTTAGAAAATCATTCTTTTTTCACTTCCATGATAAAAGTTGCAACCTAGTTAGTCTCTTGAAATCTCTTTGTACTTTTTTACTAATCACAAATAAAATGTTCACAGTTTTTGACAGCAAGAGATGGGGAGCCTACTGCACCACCAGTTAAAGTTTCAGCTAAGACCCGTGTTAGAGGTCGACCTCGGGGTTATGGACGTGCCTATATTATGATAGTTATGAGAGTTGTTTCACCTTTCAAAGCTCCAAAGGTTAAGCCTGATTCAGCATCTACCTAGAGTCTAACGACCAACTTGTGTTTCTAAAAGTCAGTAACATGAGGGGTTATGAATATGCCAGTTCATCGAAATATGCTTGTTAAGATTTTGAGGTTAGTGGATGTATTCCATAAGAAAGGATATCGGGTGCATTCTTTGGAGTACCCCTCTAGCTAGGGGAGAGCTTAGAGACCTACAGTAGGGTTCCATGTCCGTTACTGAGTATGAGTCTAGATTCCATGAGTTGGTTGGGTGCACTTCTATGATATTTTCTTTAGGGAATAAGAGGGTTCAGAGATCTATTCAAGGTTTGATCTTACCACTCCGTCTAGCACTAGAGCCTTTAGTAGAAGTCAGTTATTCTTTCAATGTTGTGCATGTGAGAATTATGGAGAGTTTATGTTATGAGGCATATAGTAGTAGTGATTAGATGCCCCATCATAAGGATAATTCTGGTTGTATTGTGTTAGGAGATAGGGGTCAGTCTGTTAGGATAGTTCATACAGTTCTACAGATTTCAGATGGGGTTCAACATGGTCTTAGTGGGAAGATTTCTCACCATATTTTAAGTGGTACCTCTTATAGGGCATACAATCTTGGCGATCGAATAGGTTCATCTAGATCATCTCGCTCTGTTAGGCCGTATGATCTATGTTATGTATGTGGAGTTCTAGGTCATATTGCAATAGGTTTCCCCAAGTGAAGGACCCTTAGTTCATCTAATTTAGAGTCCTGATGGAGCAATATCGCCCCTGGCCATAGGTGAGGATTAGCATGGTAGGTTAGGCATTCAACATGTATGTTAGTCTGGTACTGGCCTTGGTCCACTTTGTGCTCTTTTGGTTCGAGTAGAGGTGGAGGCCTCAGTCGCTATGATTTTAGGCTTGATTCCTTAGCATGTTATTGGCTAGTCTTAACTTTATTTGGATTTTAGTCTTGATGCTCCTCGATATCAATTTGTTTGTTTCTCAATTTATTAAGATTAGGCTAGTGAACCATCATTTGTGATATTACTTCTTTCTACCTTGGTACTTGATTTCTTAATAGTGTATTGTGATGTTAGATCCTATTTTGTAGTTGTTGAGGAGATTGGTTTGTAGGCTATGTTTTTATGCTAGTATTGGATGGTTTATTTTTATTTCAAACACGATCTAGTTACACGTATTTTGTGCTGTTCTGGATGGTGGTACCAGGACCCTTACCTCGATCATGCCTGGCGTGTTTCTTGTAGCATTTTAAGATTCTTAGTCATGCAACATTCGGGACTTATTCCTACTTTGGGATAGAAATTTAGTTTCATGTTCTTACGGGGCTTATTCAGCATTAGCCCGCGATGTTAGCTTTAATGCTTCATTCATTATTTGGTTTCTGTGATCGATGGGTTTGTTATTGTGTTTTTTTAGATGACCTTCCACCTAAGCAAGACTTTGATCTTTGATTTTCGGACTATTGAGTTAGATTTGGGCACTAGGGCTATGTTTGTTTCTCCTTGCTATTTGACTTTTGTTAAGTCAAGGAAGTTTGAGTTTCATCTTCGGGATTTAGTCAGTGTTGTGGAGCCTTGTGGTATATATATGTATGTGCATTTCCTCTATAGATTATTCTTTAGTACTTGATCGAGAGCGCCGATCCTAGTGTGTAATCTTTGGGAGATTTTAGTATTCTAGTGTCCTTAGGTTATTCGGCATATGGTCAGATATTATATGATTGTCGTTTTGGGTTGGTATCTCGAGTTTTGGCTTAATATTGGATTAGATGAGCTAAGATGTTCTACTTGCCTTATCTGATATATTAAAGTAGCACAATGGATTTGTGGTTAACTTTGCAAGGTTTGGGGAGCGCTATGGTTTAGATAGAATCTTTCTTCCCATATAAGGTCGTGAGTTGACATATATGACAGTGTGATTTTGACAGTTTATCTGGATGTTCTCTTTATCTGCGTTATCACTTGATTGTGTGCTTCAGAGGGGTACGCAACTTTAGTGATTGATTAGGTGCGAGGTAGACTAATTATGACTTATGTTGTTGATTCTTCGGTCCCATTGTGATTCATCTAGTTGGGGTTAGTATTAGTCGATCTATTATGGTGTCTTCAGGTTGTTTTTTAGTATTTGAGTTGTAAAGAGAGAAATGGGTATACAATTATAAGTATTCATTGTTTGTCTTTCCTGTGATTCATTCCTAGTTTGGGAGGTTATGATTCAAAGAAGTGAACCGAGTAGTCATCGGCATTTCCCTAAATTCTAAATAATTTATGAATTGTGGTATTCGATTTTCCTTCTATCAGATTGGTTCAGTCATTGTGTTTGTTTTTAGGAAATTCTTGCTTATCTTGGTTTCAGTTGTGTCATTATGCAAAGTTCGGTTGCAACAAACAGTGTTTGGGTTTAAGATATAGGGATCCTTAGAAAGAAAACTTTGATTTTAGTTAGAGATTCTTCGAAGGTCGCTTGCCATAATTGCATTTTGAGGTTTGGTTCAAATGGGTTTGGGTGGAAGGTTCAATCTATTTATTCCTTTCTTGTCAGTTCAGACATCAGTTGAGTTGAAAGTGGTAGTTGGAAATTATACTATAAAGCCATTTTGATCACCATTGGTTCGTACGATATTAGAGATTTTGAAGGTAGTATCTAAATTCTGAGAGTGGTTATGTATCAGTCGATACTGCACAAGGTCGTTGTACTACATTTATCTACATTGGGTTTAGTTGAGGTCAATTGAGGTCTACAACCAATTCCTTAGTGGAGAAGAGTAATTTCAATCTATGTAGCAGTTTTTCCATTAATTTTCGAGGATTTTCTGCTTTTGGTTGGCCATTGACTAATTGATGGTTTATTATTTTTAGTTCTTACTGATAAATTAATCCAGTTTATTCACTGTTACTAGTTCAATTCCCTTTATGTTGAGTGTATATATCAGGTTATTTTCGGAAGATGGTATAGATATATGTGGTTTTGGTTCCCATTTTATCAGGCCTAAGTATTTGGACCTGTCTAGCAGTGTTGATGATATGTTACGGGTCGAGGTTGAATATTTGAAGGATTGGTGATAAAACTATAATATAGACGTAACTTGATTAAGGTAATAGATATCACTGGAATATTCAAGTTGCAGTATTTGAGACATGTAACTATAAGCGTCTCAAATCTCCTATCGGATGGTGTGATGGTTTTGAGTCTAGGCCGTGGATAGTGAGTTTGTTAAGTGATCTTCATATTTGGGATATGATGATATGGCATGTAGGTAAGTTCTCATTTTCTATCTTATTTTAGGCACCCATCCATAAATTTTCAACAAAAAATAAATCGCTTCGTCTTTGGGAATACTTAATAACTGAAGTGGGGACAATGCATACTTAGTTTCTTCTTCGATCAGTACCATGGTGTTGTTTTCTAGATGAGTCTCGGGTGTTCTTCAACTTTAGTGGTGATTTTAGCCAGTGTGTGAGTTCCTGTGATCATTCCAGTTTAGTGATATTTAGAATCTGGTGATTATCGAGTTTCTCGCAACTGTGGTTCCATAGAAGTATCTCCTTAGCCTTGAGAGCCTTTAAATGATCAAGAAAGTCACGTGTTGTCCAAAGCATGATTAACTAGTTTCGAGTCTCTTGGATCATGGGCTAGAGCTACTTAGGTTTAGCCTTTTTCGGAGTTCGATGCCCTTCTTCCTTCGCTTCTCTAACTTTTGAGGACAAAAGTGTTTTAAGTAGTGGATGTTATAATGACTCTTCTCATCATTTTTATGATTTCTCACTCTTCTTGCATCTTAGAGATTTTTTATAGCAACCCCAAGTTATTTATGACTTGTTGGGACCGGTGGATTGGTTCCTGATTCGTTTATTTATTTGTTATGTGTATTTCCTTATTTTAAAGTCTTAGCTTTTGAAATCATTGACTACAGACAATATTCTTCGAAAAAAAACTCAGAATCAATTATTAGCCCTGAAATATAGATTTTTGTCTAGACGGACTCTTGATTTGTGCCTGGAGGCCTTTTTATTGATTTATGTTGTTTTTTGTATTTTAGAGTACAAAGGTTTGACTACGGTCAACTTTTGATTATCGAAGCCTCAGATTGAAAATTCATTTGTTTAATCAGTTCTGAAATATCGAGTTTGGTTTAGGTGAGGTGTTTGTTTGAGTCCTGGGCTAGCTGGGCTCATTTTGAGTATTCGGTTGAAGTTATGGAAATTTAAGCCGAGGGTTGACTTAAGTCAACATTTTGCAAAAATGACCTTCGATTGAAATGTTTTCTGCATCATTAAGTCTAAAATGTTATTTCCATGCAGTAGCATATTCGATTAGTATTTATCGGGTTCCGAATACATTCCAAGCCCTTGCGTTAAGTTGTTTTGGTTGCTAAATTCTGGTGCATCAGATGGTTCTAGTGTGCCAGTGATTTATTCTCTACAAACGCAATGTCTATCCACGAATATGGATTTCAGCCTCCCTTATTCTTTGTGAACGTTGCCCTTTTTCTGCGAACACGTAGAAAAATGTTCCCTGAGGACAGCGAACGCAATGAGCACCTGCACCTGGCAGTATAAAATGTCCAAAACCTAAATTTCCTCATTTAATTCTCATCTTCTTCACTCCAAAATTTATATTTCTCCATTGACTATGTGGGATTTTAGGGGAACGTTTCTAGTCATTTTTTCCTTGGTTATTTGGTAAGCGTTCACTCTAATCTCATTGAAATTCATTCAAAAGTTTTCAAATTTCACCAATCTTTTTCTTCACCTTCTTTTTTTGATTTTAGCTCGTTCTTAGCTCATCTTTACTTCAAATTTTGGGTATGAGTTCCTTCCAATGCAAGGAACGTTTTGATACCTTTTGTTTGGAGTTTTAGGTTACCAAGCTTGTAAGACCAATTTTACTCGGATTTTGACCACAACTATAATCATAGCTTTATGAGTATTCTGTTACTCTTATTAATGCTTAGAGTTTATATTTTGCTAGTTTCGTAAT
>JBDJHY010195400.1:0-11738 GCA_039654485.1 Withania somnifera | reverse complement strand
TTTGGGTTCTTACTACTAGCCAACTGCTATCCATTTTGAGTCAGAATTATTCTTGTCAATAGATGATAGGTAGATTCCATCACAACTCAATTCTTTGGTTGTGATAGAGTAGTATCAAAGCACTAGGTTCATAAGAGTCTCTGGCTGTAGGAGCAGGAGTCTAGTAGAGTCTCGTGGATTGGTACGTAAACGTCTGTATCCTATCTTCAGGAGGCTACATGGCTCTTCTTTAGGGTTGCTTCTTGTTGATTTTTTTGTATGAGGTATTCACTGGTTTCTTAGTTACTTAACTTGGTTCTATTCTTCCGTAGATGGTACGCACGTGATTAGCACCAGGAGGTGATGATCCCTCATCCCCGACGTAAGCTCTAGATAGTGACTGGGGTAGAACCATAGCCCAAGGAAGAGACTGGATCAGAGTTGAGCGGGATAAGCCCATATATGTAGATTCGCCTCAATTACAAATTCAGCCACTTTCGAATAAGGTACTTAGAGATATGTGGCAGCGTATGATGGGGTAAGGGTAAGACTTCATCACAGAGAGTGGAATGGGGTGCCACATCTCCTCCTGTTCATCTAATACCAAAAGCAACCATAGTTCTTTACATACAATCTATCCCAGAGATATTGCTAGTTCAGTTGTTGAGTCAGTCTCAACATGAAGTTCCTATTATGACTTCTGAGGATCGGATGATGCAAGATCATTTTATGCGTATGGGACCTTTGAGCTTTTCTAGTGAATCTAGACAAGATCCTTATAAGTTTATTATAGAGTGAGAAGAGAGGCTGCAAAATTTGGGCTTGAGAGAGAAATATGCAGTTGATTTTATTAGATATCAATTAGCGAGTTGGACTCATGACTGGTGGAAGTCATATAGAGAGAACAGACCCTCAGGGTCTGCACTGATGGCGTGAGATCAATTTTTGAATGCATTGATGGCTTAGTATGTTCCTCAGGGTGTTCATGAGGATCTCAAGGATCAGTTTGTTAATTTACAGTAGGAATCGATGACGGTTTTAGAGTATGAGACTCGATTCACACAATATTTGAGGCATGGGGTTGTTATTATGCCGATAAATACTGACTGAGTTTACCGCTTTGCATCAGGGTTGAGGCCAGAGTTACAGGTAGACGTGGAGTTATTACTAGCTCAAGAAAGCCCTTTTTCAAAAATGGTGGATCATGCACATAATATGGAGAGGCATTGTCACTTGGCCCAAGGAGGCGGCGACAAAAGACAACACTGTCAGGGCGATTTTAGTAGGTCACATTCTTCTGGAAGTTGGAATGATAGATGTGGACCTCATTAGTAGAAGTCATAACTGTGATACTAGGGGCAGCCTAGCAAGTCGGTTCAGGCCTTCCTACCATCTTCCAGTGGTGTTCAGAGTAGTCTGCCTACCAGGGCCATATTTTCTGGAGTTGAGGGTCAGATAGCCCAGTTAGTGGCTTTAGTCAAGGTAGAGGTTGGGATTTCTATGAGTGTGGTGAGATAGGCCACTATTTTATAGAGTGCCCATAGCGTTGGGTTATTCAACCAGTGGTTCAAACAATAGAACCTCTACAGAAAGCACTGCCACCGGCTAGAGGTGGTTAGCTAGTAGCTTGAGGTGATTATGGTGGGGGTTGGAGGAACTGAGGAGGGAGCAGAGAGGGAGGTCAATAGGGCATTGAGCATTGTCAGTTCTATGTTGTACCTAATAGAGCCCAATCAAAGGCTTCTGTGATGTAGTTATAAGTATGTTATTAGTTTGTCACCAGTCATCCTTGGTATTATTTGACCCGAGTTCTACCAATTCTTATGTGTCAGTTTATTTTGCACCTCATTTGGGCATCGTGTGTGAGCCTTTACTTATGCCAGTGAGTGTGACTACTACTGTCTGTGAGCCTATTGTGGTGGATTGGATTCAATGTGCTTGTATTGTCACTGTACGGGGGTTGGACACTCGAGTTGATCTTGTATATCTGTACATAATTGATTTTGATGTGATTCTTGGCATGGATTGGTTATCCCTTCATCATGCGGTCCTGGATTATTTTTCTATAACCGTGACCTTATCTCTACTGATGTATCTTTGACAGTATGGTAGGGATTTATTAGCCACTCTTCGATGCCAATGGTATCTAGTATGCTGGCTAGTAGATTTTTAGTCAAGGATTATACGTCTTATCTAGCTTATGTTCATGATGTGAGTTTTGAACCTCCTTCCTTTACGTCTATGCATGTGGTCAAAGAGTTTGTTGATGTTTCTCCTAATTAGTTACCTGGCTTCCCACCTAAGCGTGTTGTTGATTTTTCTATAGAGGTTGAGCCAAGTCCCAGCCCTATTTCTATTACACCTTATCACATGGCTCCAGCAAAGCTTCGAGAGCTCAGTGTTCAATTACAGGAAATGATTGCCAGAGGCTTTATTCTCCCTAGTGTTTCTCCATGGGATGCTCTGGTATCATTTGTGAAGAAAAAAGACAAGACTATGTGTATGTTTATCGATTACAGGCAGTTGGACAAAGTTACCATCAAGAATAAGTATCCCTTATCGCTGAAATATGACTTGTTTGATCAACTTCAGGGTGCGGTAGTATTCTTGAAGATTGATTTGTGATCGGGTTATCACCAGCTGAGGATTCAGATTGGGATATCCTAAAACTGTTTTTTGAACACAGTATGGGCACTATGATTTCCTGATTATGTTGTTTGGGTGGACTAATGCCTCAGCTCCATTCATGGACCTTATGACAAGAGTGTTCAGGACGTACCTTGATTCTTTTTGGATTGTATTTATTAATGTCCTGGTGTATTATCGTATCCAAGAGCAGGATGAGTAACATTTGAGAGTTGTGCTCCAGACATCGAGGACTGATCAGTTGTATGAAAAGTTTTCAAAGTGTGCCTTTTGATTAGACTCTATTGCATTTTTGGGGCCTGTTGTATCTTCTGCTAGTATTGGTGTATATCCCATTAAGGTCCACAACTTTGTTATATTTGTCGGTTATTATAGATGATTTGTGTAAGTTTTTCATCCATAGTATCTCCTATGACTAGATTGACCCGAAAGGATGTTCCCTTTCGGTGGTCCGAGGATTGTGAGTCCAGCTTTTCGAGACTCAAGGAGTTGCTTACTTCCATACCAATTTTGACACTTCGAATTGAGAGCCAACCATACACTTTTTATTGTGATGCCTCCATTATTGGGTTGAGAAGGGTATTATGCAGCATGTCAAAGTTATTTCATATGTCTCATATCAGTTAAAGACTCATGAGCTCAACTACCCTACCTACGACTTAGAGTTGGCGATGGTAGTTTTTGCACTCAAGATCTAGAGGCATTGTCTTTACGAGGTCCATTGAGAGATTTTCACCGATCACCACACTTTTTATTACATTTTGAGCCAGAGGGAGCTTAATCTCAGGCAAAGGAGATGGTTCAAGCTCCTGAAGGATTATGACATTAGCATATTATATCATCCCGATAAAGCGAATGTAGTTGTAAATGCTCTAAGACAGCAGGCTATTAGCATGGGCCTTTTGGATTCTATATCCACTTTAGCAAAGTCGTTATCCATAGACATTCAGTCATTTGCTAACCTTTGGTCCGACTAGACATTTCGGACCTAAGCAGAGTCCATGCACACATTGAGACTAGACCTACCTTGTTTAATCAGATCCAACAACGACAGTATGAGGATAGATCTTTGATTTGTATTTGATAACTAGTTTTGAGGGGTGATTATAGTGGTGCATCCCTAAATTTTGATGGTGTTTTATGAGTAGGCAGTCATATTTGTGTTCCCAAGATAGATGAGTTAATTCAAACTACTCTTAGTAAGGCCCATTGTACCTGATATTCCATACATCTGACCATCATGAATATGTGTAAATATTTGAGACAACATTAATGGTGGCGTCGTTCGAGATCAATTGTCACTAGTTTATTTTCCCGATGCTAATTTCTAGCAAGTGAAGTTTAAGCATCGTAGACTTGGTGAGGTGTTGCAGTGACCCCCTATCCTTGAGTAAAAATTGGAGAGGATCACCATGTACTTTGTTTTGGGAATCCCTCGTACTTCCAGGGGTCATGATTGCATATAGGTCATCATAGATCAATTGACCAAATCTGCATTTTTTATCGACTTATCTTCTTGGGTACCAAGAGGCTTGCGACTCTGTACATTAGAGAGGTTCTATGTTTGCATCGAGTGCCAGTTTACACTATTTCATATTGAGGTACACATTTTACCTCATGATTTTAGAGGACAGTGCAACACGAGATGGGTACCAAAGTAGCTTTGAGCATGACTTTCCACCCACAAATAGACCAAGTTCGAGTGGACTATCCAGGTACTTTAGGATATGCTACGGACTTGTGTCTTTGATTTTGGGGGTAGCTGGGATCAGCATATGGCTCTACCAAAGGTCTTTTATAATAATAGCTACCATTCCAGTATTCAGATGGCACAATTTGAAACCTTGTACAATACGCGTTGCAGACTGCCAATAGGTTGGTACAATAGCATTGATATTTTACCTCATACTTCTAACCTATCTAGGGATGCTATATAGAGAGTTCAGTCCATTCAGATTAGACTGAGGATAGCGCAAAGTCACTAAAAGAGTCATGCAGATCATAGGCTCCGACCGCTAGAGTTTACTTTTGGGGACATGGTTTTTCTACCAGTGTCACCCATGAAGGGTGTTATGAGGTTTGGTCAGTGAGTAAAGCTTAGACCCAGGTTTATTTGATCGTATAAGATCACAGAGTGGATCGATGAATTTTCTTACAAGCTTTCCCTACACCCAGAGCTAGCTTCCGTCCACCTAGTGTTTTATGCGTCCATGCTTCATGATTATCTATTGGATCCTTCCCACATACTCCATTTTGAGTTAGTTCAGCTGGACGACAATTTGACTTATGTCGAGTAGCCTGAGGCCATTATTGGCAGAGATGTGAGACAGCTCAGTTCTAGAGATTTTCCAATTGTGAGGGTTCATTGGACTCACCGCCCAGTCAAGGAAGCTACCTGGGATGTGGAGAGGGTATGCGAGCCCAGTACTCATACTTGTTTGATTTTTCAGGTATTTCTCTTTTTCCTTAACTTTTGTGGAAGAAAGTTCCTGTAGTGGAGGATGTTGTAACAACCCTTGAAACAATTCTTTTTTATTCACAACTTTTTGGTATTTAGAGCATCCTTGTAACTGCCCCAAGTATTTATGGCTTGCTGGGATCCATTGGTTGGGGTCCCTGGAAATTATCGTGGTATAATTTCTTTATAAATATGACTTTTTGAGGCTTAGTTCATGTGACCGCGAATGTCACTGTCATTGATTCTATTGAGTCCAAAATATTATTTACTTAATAATTGCATATATGGGTTGACGAAGTCGGACCCCGATTTCATTCTATATTCGAGGAAGCATGTTTAGAATTTCAGCACTGGACTTAAGCACAATCGTGGTAGGGGAGCTCGATCGTGCCAAGTCCTGGATTTTTCTCTTTTGCATAATCGCGGGGCTGCCCAGGGACTGCCTTCAGCACGATCGTTCCACCAATTGCCAGTGCATATAAAAAAAGTCATGCAGCCATTTTTCTCATTTCTCATCAGTTCCAGGATAAAATCCCCCTCCCCCAGCTTATATTTGGTCCTTTGAAGTAATAAATTGTAGTTTTGATCTGTAGAAATGTGTTTCTGTGATTCTACGCCTAATTCTACTGGTAAATTCGTGCTTTCTCTTTTATTAAAGTATTTTATATTAAATATAAACTTCCAGCATTTATTTCTTTCAATTCTAAAGTGAAAATTAGCTTTATTTTATACCGTGAAATGTACGAGCTGTGCTCTACGTGTGGGTATAAATATTTTCATTTTTTAAGCTTGTAGGGTTGATGGAACCAATTTCATTAGGGACTTTGACCCCGCTATTTATATAGAAATAAGGGTCTTGTTTTACTCGTAGTGACACACTGGTTTTGTTTTTGCTAGTCTTGCATAATTTCGAGCTTCATACATGACTTTGGGGAATTTGCGGCATGCTTTTCGAGGATATCACTGGACTCTAGTAGGCAATGGTCTGCGTTCTTCAGATTGGGTATTAATATAGTATATGTATGGTAATTCTCCACCTCAGGGCTATGATGATTATTTAGGCCCCTATGTGCTTATTTATCCATCCTATGGCTTATTTATCTAGCTTGTAGCTTAACTACTCACCTTGGGGACGTGTTGCCCTGCCTGCGTGTCTTACGTCAACTCTTGACTGTAGTTTAGCTGGGGGAGGAGTAACACTTTTGATGTGTATTGTCATACGCGGACTTTGGACCGTAGTGAGGTTGGGAGGGGATTAAATTAGTGATTAGAGCTTAGTTTCTATTCCCCGATGTTCGTTGGTGGTTGAAGAGATGATCTAGGTAGGCTGATAATTTGTTTCATGTCTAAAATGTTGTGTATGTGGTTGAGGGATGGATGTCCTCTAGGATATAGTTAACGGGGTACAACTATGTTGGACACTCCGCTACCTTATGCGGTGACTTTATACTTGGCCGATCATAGCCATGCTGATAGTGACTTTCTTTCGGGGTGGAGATGTACCTAGCCGAAAATAGCTTTGTTGGGTAGTTAGCAGCCTGGTGTGTTGATATTTTTGCCTTGATTCGGTATAAGCCTGGGGGTATAAGGTGTTTGGCTGAGCTATGATAGATCCGTAGTTCTTCCTGTATACGTGTGAACTTGATCCAGTTGGCATTTATGACATCTCTAGTGTGGTTAGCCAGGGTTTGGGATCATGATAGGTCTAGGAGAGGCTATGTTTCATGCTAGATATTGGCATCTATTCGATGGTGCGGACAAGGTGTTAATGGGAAATGGGTTCCATGTACTTATGTTGTTGGTGTCTGCGCATACGAGAAGTATGACGCCATTTTACCCTACTATTTGAGACGATCCCCTTGTGACTTACATGATCTAGGATACTACTTGTGTGACAGCAGTGCGAATCTTTCTATGATGTGAGTTGTGCCTATATGGCGATACTTAGATCCCACTAAGATACAATATACGGATGTAGACCTAGTGTTGGAACTTTTTCCTTGATGAATGTACTATTGGTGGGATGGTTACGAGGTTTTCCATGCAGGTTCAAGTCCCTCCATGGACCCTACTAATCCGGGTCTATGCTTGGACCATGATGCGTAGCCCGGGGAGGGATATACAAGGGAGTAGTGGTATATGGTTAGATTTCTCCGTGGGTCCTTCTCGTTTTGGGACTATCCGGGAGCTGGAGCATGGCAAATTCTATTTTAATTGTATGTGGTTTGAGTCCTCTGTGGGTCCATCTCGATTCTGGACTATCCCAGAGAGCGAGCATTCTGGCACTTCTATATAGGGTATGCGGTTTGAATGCTCCATGGGTTCCTCTTGATTCAAGACCACCCCAGAGAGGAAACATACCAGTAGTTATCTGCGCTTCTATAGCCCTCTTGAGAGAGGGAATATATCAAATCTCTGTTCTTCGGTATGGTTGACTACTTTCCTTACTGCTATTATTATTATAGCAGTCACTACATTACTGACATTAGTTGTACTTTATCAGGTTCGATTTACATTGGTTATGTTGGGACTATAGGTACAAATTATATGTCAGCACTATTTTCTTAAGACCCAATGTGTGACCTACCCTGTTAGTGGATCATCTTCACTGTTAAATGATACCGTATATATTGATGACTATTACCCTATCTTCAAACTTATTAGCTGCTACTGTATTTTCCTTTCGGGGTGGTCTATTTTGTAACACTACTCTACTTAGTTTGATTTATATTTACCTTATTTATGCTTACTGATGCCCGGTCGGCATATGATTCCTATTGGGTACTCGTTGTTTTGATACTCATGCTACACTTCTACATCTTTTCTTGATGTAGGTACTAGTACAAGTTTTTTCCGACGAATGTGATTGAGCACAGTAACTGGTATTTTCTAGAGATTCAGTGAGCAGCTAGCGTCCTTGCTAGCCAATTTTTCCTTTCAAAGTTAGAGCTATCCTAGTGAGGTCTTGGATTGGCATTTTGTAGTTGCCCCATTTGGAGTTGCATTCTGTATTCTTGTATATAGATGCTCTACATCTATGACACTAGGTTTTGGGGATTATTTTATGCTTAGTCTTATATTTCCAAATCTCTTTTATTCTTTACTTCCCTTCTTCCTCTTTTCCTCTTTTTTATTGTTTAGAGTTCTTGCCACTGGCCCACCGCAATTCGCTCTAGGCCAGAATTAGGCTTGTCTACAGGTGAGATGTAGATGCCATCACAACTCGATTCTTGGATCATGACACAATGCTAGTCCAAAATAACTATGAAATAAAATCCAAATGTAAAGAGCATAAGAAGTAGCAGACAAATCAAGATCACCCACTGGAACCCCATCCTACCAGAATGCCCATCCTAGAAAACAAGCATAGAAAGTAATATAGACATGAAGCATGCTAAAATTAAATGTTTATATCCCTCCTCCGATACCCATCGGTTTGGAAGGCAGGACCCATGGAAGGAATTCCTTGTATACCTACTACTCCATTGTATACCCCTCCTCCGGTCACCGACGCATTGGCAAGGTCCATGGTAAGAATTACCACATACTATCTCAATACTCATAATAATATCTTAGTTGTTTATATCTAGGGTCTAATGCTTGATCTCGGGTATTACCGGGTCTAAAACCAGCCGAAAACTCAGTATCCGTGCCTAACTATGTTAGGACCAAAATTAGCTAATGGCTAATACTCTAGCATTCGACATCGGGCCTAATTTATATATGATAGCAAGGACATAGTACTTGTTACTAGGTTTTAGGGCCTGGATTAAAACCAGCTAGAAAATAGGAGTATCGGGTGCCCAATCGACAATTGGGTCTAAAACAATTTAAGGAAAACCATAAAACAACCCTTTTCAAATAAATAATACATTTATAAACCACTTTCATATCAATATTAGCCAGTATTATCAAAATCTCTGTATTCAAAATTCATTATTAAAATCTCATAGTAATACAAGTCATCAATATATGAAACAGATTCTTAAGGCCAATCAATATCTGAAAATGTGCTCTTAAGGCCATGCAAGGTTCCAAAATCAACAATAATGCATGAAATATTAGCTTCATAATGTTGATATGCATAAATGATAACATGCACAATCACAGTCAATAGATCATAGAAAGTATTGATGGCTCTACACAAGCTCGAGATCACTATAGCACAAAATAATCAACAATTATCCAAGTCTGGGACTCATGGAAATTACCCATAATCCCACCATCCATGTTCAAGAGTCAGTGCAGATCACTCAAGGTCACAGGGTAAACTATAATCAAAAAGCAATATCAAAATAAAAGATAAAACCCGTACTAAAGAAGCGGACAAGATCATGGGTACCAACCTAGAATTTCCAACAAAAAGATGCCAGATAGTACTATTATTTCCCATATAAATCCAAGTCTAAGATCGGTAAACCATAGTGTACCTGTCGTCTACCTGTCATCAAAAGATAAGCTCATAAATATTGGGTAGAAAGTAGTCGGACAACTTCAACAACTCTAAAACTGCACGACCAAGCTTGAACAATTACGAAACTAGAAAAATGATAATCTATACATTAATATGAGTCAAATGATATCCATAAATCTATGATTATAGTAGAGGTCAAAATATAGGTTAAAACGAGTCTGTAGGCCCGTGAACCTTCAACTCTGAAAAAAGGTATCAAAATTTTCTCCACATCATAGGTAAATCATACACAGAATTTAGAGCTAAGCGTGCAAGGAATAAGCTTGAATCGAAGAAATAAAGTGAACAAAGAAGTAGGATAAATTACGAATTTTATGGAACAATTTAAAGAAATTAGAGTGAAAACTTACAAATTAATAATGGAAAAATATTAGATATATTTCTTTATGCTTCCCAAGATTAATAATGAAGAAGCATTACTTTACAAGTTCATCAATGGGGTTTTAGAGTGAAGAAGAATGAGAAAATGAGCTAAAAATCAGGATTTGGGTTTTTCATACCTGAGAGAGAGATTAGCGCCATTAGTGCTAAATAGAAAATAAAATGGTCAGTGCGATAGCGATGAGTCTGGGAAATTTAATTCAGTACCATCGGCGCTCGTAAGGCTCAACCGTGGCAAGGTAAAAAATTACCCAATGCTGTCAGAGCCATCAGAGCGTGATAGCTCTACTTGGAGAAAGAGGGATTGCCGCGATTGTTTCTTGTAGCGCAATCATGCTGAAGGATTTTCAGTTGAACAAGTTGCAAGAAATATGCAACTTTTAGAAATGGCATTTTAGGAATCTAGGACCAAATAGAGCCTGATACACAAGAACCAAATATGATAATTGCATGGAAACAACATTCCAGACACAATGACATAGAAAAAATACCAATCAGAGGTTGTTTCAATAGAATATTGACCAAAGTCAACACTTTACCAAATTAACCAACTTTCCAACCGAGTATTCGAAATGAGTACAGTTATCCCAAAGAACGAAAAAATGACTCACCTATCCCAAACTAGAAATTTTGAAGCTGATGGTGTAGTTGAATTTTCAATCTGAAGCTCCGATAACCAAAAATCAACCAAAGTCTAACTCTTGAATTCCATAACACATAAAATAGGCCAAACTAGATAAAATCACAAGAGGGGATTTGAGACATAAACCAAAGGTCCGTCTAGACCAAAATACACATTCCAGAGATAACAAAACTATTGAAATTTAATTCTAAGTTTATTTTCAAAGAATGTTGACCAGAGTCAATGATATTAAAAGTAAGCTTTAAAATAGGGAAATAGACATAACAACTAAACAAACGACCCAGGAACCAAACCACCTGTCCCGATAAGTCATAAATGACTTAGGTCCACGACGCAAAAATGACCGGAAGGGTCATTACATTATTTAATTCCAGCTTATGATTCTCTGTTAGTTTATGAATTGATTTTTGTTTTCTTAGTTCCATTACCTTCAGTTCCATCTTTGTACATATACTAATGTGTTCAGGTTATTTTTTATACATGCCTACATACTCAATACATTCCAGAGGTACTAACACATTCTTTTTTACTACACTAATAATGTAGATTCAGGCCATCTATCCCCTGCTGAAGGATAGTTTGGATCTATATTCAAATAGAAGTCAGTGGTGAATTCTCATCATACAAAGGCAAGGATGTTCTATTTATCATATTCAGATAATTTCTCATTTTATTTTTAGTTTCAGTATATTTTTTCTATAAGCTAGA
The DNA here is from genome assembly GCA_039654485.1 of Withania somnifera. Taxonomy (NCBI): domain Eukaryota; kingdom Viridiplantae; phylum Streptophyta; class Magnoliopsida; order Solanales; family Solanaceae; genus Withania; species Withania somnifera. The sequence goes on along the minus strand of JBDJHY010195400.1, from coordinate 449 downwards.
GATCTACTCTAGCCAGTCCATTCTTATGTGATAGAGGCTTTTCATAAAAGTATTTTATTCTTCAGTTTTTTAATGAGATATTTATTTTGTCTAATTCATCCAGTCTAAATTTTTTAGTTTTATCTCTATTGTTATTTATTGTTTTCTCTCATGTTTTCAGTATGGTTTAGTAGTTACGACAGATACATAGGGTTAACATTTGTCATTCATAGTTCAAAGTGTCATATCCTATCCAAGGTGTAGACTCGGGGCTTGATAAACTTGACATCTGAACACAAGGTTTAAGAGTCCTAGGACGTCTAAAAGCCACATTTTAGTAGAGTCTCTTTTATGAGCATGAAGCGTGCTACACTTATAAGAGAAAGGATGTGAAGTATTTTAAGAACAAGTATCCCTTCTTTTATGATTCTCAGGCATGCCATGGAGTTTATTTCTACTTTTTCTAATTC
>JBDJHY010195399.1:0-21367 GCA_039654485.1 Withania somnifera | reverse complement strand
GTATATTAGTGGTTCTTATGACATTGACATCGGGTTTTGGGAACTTGTATTATATCTTATTGTTTTCCGCATATACTATAGTAGTCCTCCGCTTCGGCTACGGACTACAGGGTTTGGTTCTCCTACTAGGTGGATAGTAAGTGCCATCATGACTCCGAGAAGTCGGGTCGTGACACAGTGTGATTGTGTTGAGAGATTAAAACTTGATAGTATCTAGTAATAGTCTTGTAATGCTATATTGTAGCTAAAACTACTTGGTACTGTCTAGGTGGTGGATAATCAGAAATAGTTGGTTAGCAACTTTTTGGTTTTGTAAGTGATTTTGGAAATAAAATGAAAGATGCTAATTTATAAAATAGAAATGAGACTTCGGAGACTGCGGGTCAACAACACCTATCTCTGAATACCCCAGAATTTGTTTTTGGCAAGAGAGAAGAGAACTCAACACTAGAACGACATAACACCTGCAAAAAAAAGTACTGACAAGGACTGAGTATAAGAACATTGGTACTCAGTAGTATCCTCGGCTGGTCTAAATACAAAATGAAGGAGAAACTCCCGACATACGACTAACCCCAATACTGCAACTTGTACATAATTTATATCCAGCAACCTATCAACATTTTATACGAATGCATAAAAGTAGGAGTAACTATACAAGCAATACAAGTCAAGCAAAAGAAACAAAAAACCACAAGACTCCAAGCTCAACAGAAACCAACAATCATCAACAAAATAGGCACCGGTTAGTTACACAATCATTCCATTTCAATAATATAAGTAGTCATTGGTCACTTAAATAGTCATGACATTTTAATAATATAAATAAGCATCATTGAGTTACATAGTCATGTCCTTTCAATAATATAAATAGTCATCGATCAATTACATAGTCATGCCATTTCAATAATATAAATAGAAACCGATCAGTTATAAAGTCATGCCATTTTAATAATATAAATAAGCACCGATCAGTTACATATTAATGTCATTTTAGTAACATAAATAGACACCGATCAGTTACACAGTCATACCATTTCAATAATACGAATACATATTAGTTAGTTACACAGTCATGGCATTTCAATAATATAAACAGGTACCAGTCAGTTACACAACCATGCCATTTCAATAATATAAATAAGCCACATTAATGATTCGACAATCAATTTCATCAAATACACCACTATCCCAAGTAAGTCATAAAAGTGTCTAAGTCATATCAAGAATCATGCATGTCGGTCTCTCTTAGGCGATTATCACAAATCATTAACTCAGCCTAACTAGCAACACCAATTGCACAATAAAATATCAACAAATATCAATCAACAAAATGCATTATTTCAATCCAAAAATTCAACCCTATTCAAGACGTCACACCTCATGGTCAACTCCTTAAATCATTGAATCCAATATTTAGCACACAATTTACCAAGAAATTTACTTTATTTTAAGTCTGGCATGCTTGACACTATAAATTGAGCTTATACTTATTAATTAACACCCACATTGTTACCTTCAATGTTTCCATTTCTCCCAATTACAATCGACTAATCACGTAACACATACCCACACTTTATAAAAAGGCCATTAACCTGAACTTTCCTTGAAACTAAGGAACAATGATTCAATTCTTGTATTTTCCCTTCCATAAAGCCTCAAAATGAGCATAATCTAGGCATAACCACATTATACACAGGAAAATACAACAATCAATACCCATATTGCAATAGTGTAAAGACTTCTCATGATTTTAATCCCGGTCCCGCTAGAGTAAAACCATATTTTAATTTTAAAAATTTATTACCATCACTTGAAGAACATAAATATCAGTTTCATCAGAATCACAGTCCAATTCGTAATCAAGACCCCCCAAATTTCTATTTTTGAGTTCATAAGAACTTTCACCATTTCTAGTCTTAAAAAACATGATTTCAAGGTTAAAATCGTGATAAAATCAATGAAATAATATTAAAAATAGTTACCCAATGATTAGAACTTGAAAGCACTGGTTTTGATCTTTCTCAAGTTGAAGAAAATAAACCAAGAGTTGCAAAAAGTGAGTAGTTCATGAAATTTTTCCAAAACATTGTTGTATACCAGTAGATGCCGACTTAGGTCAAAATGACTGACTTATGGAACATGCCTATTTATCCTTCAAAAATGGCATATAAATCGTCCACACCAGAACAACAGTAGCAATTTTCACAAAAACAAGCATAACTTCCTCATACGAACTTGAAATGCAATGATTCACTTTGCATTGATTTTAAAATCTCAAGATATCATCAAAATCACCAAGCATATCTAATTATCTACAAGTGGTACTAGCTCAACAAAAAAGAAACTCTAACTCCAAACAAGTACCCAAAACTCAATCGAGACCTCCCTAACACAAACTAAATATGTAACTAGACTAAACTCGGCTTTTTGGACTCAAAGAAGCCATTAACATATGAATCTAAGGTCTCCTTAAGATGATACCCATTAAGGATCTAGTAAATTAACTTTTAACCAAAAATATTAAAATGCCACCAGGGCTTACAAAAAATAATCAAGACCTCACTCTAGACCAAAAACCACCTCCTAAATCCAATGAAATCATTGGACTTTGAATTCGTGCACTCTAACTCTAATTGTTGATACAACTCAACTATTCTTGTTAAACTTCCAACTTATCCCATCAAACCACTCAGAATCAAAATAAAAGGGTAAAACAAAAAATGAAGGTCCTTTTTAAACCAAAATCCATGTTCCGGAGCTGATAGAACTGACAGACTTTTTATCTGAGGTCCTGAACTTCAAATGTCCACTAAAGTCAAACATCTTACACTTTAAAGCTCAGAAACTAAAAGTTCTCCAAAACTTGTCCAAAATCCTTTTCATTCCCAAGCAAACCTCAAAACCACTATTAGTTTTTAATAATGTAACTACGGAGAAGGGCAAAACTATAGAATACACTGAAAACAAAAAAAAAATAACCCGAAGGGTCAGTACAATATTATTTTACCATTTTATGAGTTTGTAATATTTTTCTACTCCTTGTAAAGGAGTAAAATATTTTGTGTTCACGTTATATTTCAGGTTTTATTTAAAACTAGTTTTATTATTTTTAGAAGTTATTCACCTAAAAAATATTCTTTTAGTTTTAAAATATTCTTTTAGTTTCACGGATACTTTAAAAAATATCCTTTTAGTTCTAACAAATTTTGTAAGTAACCACTTAATCTTCACTAGCATAAATAGAATAATTTAGAGATTAATTCAAAAAGATTTAAATTTTATTACTACAATTAGAGAAGTATTCATGCATATCCAATTCCTTCTTGTAATCATTTATTCTTTCTTTTCTAATAAATGATTTTTGAATTACAATCAGGTGAATTTTGTGCTTTACAATAATATGTTTAACCCTTTCAACAGAGATATGGAATTTCATACCTATAATATTTCACTTGAGAAGCTTAATGGTTAAGATAGGGATTTCACAATTTTCGTATTTGGTTTCTTGTCATAGAAGATTTTCTATACTTTATTTGGCTTCCTCATTGCAGCTTTATAGGAGAATTATTTTCTTGTTTCGTGGAGTCCTACTTCTTTAGGAACTCTTTCCTCCTCTAACCCATACTTTCATATCTTGATTCTTCTTCATATTCTTTTCCATGACCCAAACTAATCTTTAGGCGGGACTGGCATTCTTAGCCACTAAGTTGCTCTAGAAGCCTCAGAAGAACCACTTGGATCATGCATAGCTCTACTCACATCACTCAGCGGAATTAATATCAATAAATATCAGAAGTGTAATAATCTTGTCACAATAATCAATAAATAGTCTGAATAAAAGAATAGATAAACTCAAGTCTCAAACCATGCATCTCTGTCTGAAAGCCTCTATTATCTAAATAATAGACTGCTAGTACAAGACTTTATTAGCTAGTCTTTAATGAATGAAACAATAAATAATAACTAATAAATCTAAATTCAAGAACTATATAAACGAAGTAATATAACTCCATAACTTTCCTTCGAATCAAGTGAGAACTCATCAATCTTTTAGTCCTCTAAGAGTGCAAGTACTGTCACCCTCAAACGTTCGGATGGTTGGAAATATCTTCATGGGGGTTAACACATACAGCAAGAGTAGAACCAACACAGAAAACATGTACTGAGTATGTGAGGAAGTATAAAATAGGTTATATAACATAATGATAAGTACTATGAAGTGCATGAATAGTTAAATCTCAACTTCAACTCTAACTCAGATAAGCAATTTATCAATTATGAAAACAGTTAAAAAGCTCATAGCTCAAGTAAACTCGTCTAAAATATCTTGACTCTTCATTTTTTAACAACAGATAGAGACTTAGTTAAAAACAAGCTTTCAGTTGCTTCTTTTCCAAAACATTTAATTTTAGCTTCTCATTAGGAGTTTCTATGTCCGACATATGTCAAGGAATAAAACGATGAAATACACATATTACCCTATGTATAAGGGCTCCTAACCTTGCCAAAGGGAAAGGACACTCACTATAGTGGATCCAACTAGACTACAGGTACACTTACTAGGACAAAATAATAATAATAATAATAATAATCCCTACATTAGGCTACATAGGTTGGGTTATAAGGGTCTCTGCCCATCCTTGTTGCTAATACTCCTCCCATAAAAATATAATTACTGTCAGTAAATTTCTCTTTCGATCTTCCCCACTAATATACATCCTCTAATGAACCACTAGACCTTACCGGACTCTTCCGACTACACTTTTCAATTTAGCCAAAATAGGAAAATATACTCAAATTAGACTTTAGCTTCTCACTTCACAGCTCATCAATTAAGCAATAAAATTACAACTTCTCCTTAATTAAGCTTAATAAGATAAGATATTCATTTTATACATACTATATGTTCATACTTCAAATCATGATGTAAGTCAAGTAATTATGACACTTCAATGCTCAATTTAAGTTTTAAGAAAAAACCTTGAAAACAATCATCAATTCTTATCACAACACTTTTTTCTTTCCTTTACGTTAATTATGAAAATATACTAAGTCGTGAGGACTTTTATAATTAAATAATTATCATAAAAACTTCATAATTCTAACTCAAAAATATTAATTAAATCATTACTTCAGGGAATCATAGTTTATGAATTAAACAAGAACCCTGACATGCTTCTACATTCTCAAAATCGTATTTAGAGAAAGAGTTTTTAGGCAAAAGGATGAAAAAGTCCTGTTGAAAGCCCACATACCTGATGGTTAAAAAGTAAACTACCAACCTACTACAATGAAATCTCTATGAATAACTCTAGTTCTTGCCTCTTTGGATAAATTGGAAGAAAAACCCATGCTTGATTTAATTTAGCAAAAAAGATGAATGAATTTAGGGTTTAGGATATTTATATTGTTATGTTTAGAAATCCACAACAACATGGGTTTAGCACAAAAGTTCAAATAAAATTCCCAAAAAACCCTCATTAAACATACTTAAAATTCCCCCAGAAGCACTTCACGACTGGTGAAGTATCCCTCCACGGCTCATGAAATGCACTTCACTGAGTCATGGAGTGAACTCAGTTCACTGGATAGAGGCAGCCACATCATGAGTCATGGAACATGGGTCTTGTTCCTCCACATCATGACTCATGAAGTGGATCGTACAAAAGGAGATGAAAATTTGAGTTTCTAAGGTTCAACATTACGAGTGGAAAGTACGTGTCGTGATCTTGAAGTATACATATTGTGGTTCAATATCATGGAGGCCTAAAAGAAAAAAGATAAGTTGATGGCCATGTAGTACTGCTCACATCACAAGTCGTAATATTAAAAAGCATGATTCGTGCTCCTCCAAACCACGAATCGTGGTTTGCACCTAGAACATATTCAAAGTAGTACAATCCTTAATAAAATGCCCATAAATTTTTAATCCAAACTCAAAATGAAACACAATTTCTTGCATTGGTAACTAGAATCAAAGTCCTTTCTGTGGATAGGTGATGAGTCACTTATATCTTTATAAGTTAAAATATATGGTCATCTAAATTTGACTCAAGCACACAGTAACATCAAAACTAAGCATATTAAAAGAGCCCTGAACTCAACATTGTATTATGAGATGTTTAAGGCCTTAATCAAACACTAATCCTACAATATTTAGGACTTTATCAACTATAATCAAGATGTTACATTATCTCCCCCTTAATATCATTTACCCTCGAATGGAGGCTATAGCTAGAATTGGGGGAATTCAACTACTGAACCGACCAACTGACTGAAACGAACATAAGTATGATATCCAATGACTTGATTTAGTCCAACTAACTATGAATATTCTACTAACTTAGCTAATAAAAAGGAAAAATCAAATATTGGCATCAATATCAAACTAGTTAAATAGAATTTAAATGCACAAATAGGAGCTCATGTACTACTATCTTAACTCAACATCAAGACTCTACTCAACTCATGCATAAATACACTCAATAGACTCATTCAATGCTACATGATCATGAACTAACAATGGAACATAAGATAAATAGAGAGTTTATTACCTCAATAAGGAATGGAACTAGAAGGGAACAAATGTGGATATCTACTCATCATGTCGACCTCTACCTCCTATCTTAGCACCCTTAATTGATGGGTTCCTCCTGAGAACCTTAATTGATGCTACCTCTTTGTTCTTAACTTATAAACCTGTCTATCAAGAATCTTAATGGGGCCTCCTCATAGGTTAAACTATCATGAATGTTGATATCCTTAACTAGCACTATGAAGGATGGATCACTCATTAATTTCATTAGTAATGAGACTTGAAACACATGGCTAACTAATTCTAACTCCGATGGAAAATCTAATCGTAGGAAACCTTGCCTACCCTCCTCACATTTTGATAATGCCAAATGTACCTCAAACTCAACTTACCTTTTCTAACAGACCTCGTGACTCCCTTCATAAGAGACACCTTCGAAAATATACCTAATCACCACCATTTAAACTCATGCTCTCTCCTCCTCACATTTGCATAGGACTTGTTCCTACTTTGGGATGTCCTCAACCTCTCTCGGATAGTCTGGACTTTCTTCATAGCATAAAAAAAAACAAACTCTAGGCCTACAATATCTACCTCACAAACTTCAAACCAACCAACCAGATACCTACACCGTATCACATACAATACCTGAAATGGATCCATATGAATACTTTAGTGATAGTTGTCTTTGTATGCAAACTCAACCAAAGGTAGGTGTTCAACCTACTTACCTTTGAAATCAATTGCACACACCCTCAGCATATCCTCAAAATTCTTCTTTGCTCTCGTCCTTTCCATCTGTCTATGGATGAAAAGCTCTACTACTAAACTTGGGTACCAAGACCCCTCTAAAATGATCTTCAAAACTGAGATGTAAGATATCAACCATGATCTAATATAATAGATAAAGGTACACCATGCATATGAACAATCTCCCCCAAGTAGATCCTACCATACTGCTTTGGTGAATAACTTGTGTAAATAGATAGGAAGTGAGTAGACTTGGTCATTCGGTCTACTATCACCCATATGGAATCATACCTATGAGCTAATGGTAAATGGGTGACAAAATACATATTAATCACTCCCACTTCCACATTAGAATTTCAAACTTTTGCATTCTACCTGTTGGTCTGTGGTTCTCTACCTTCACTTCCTAACAATTAGGATACTTAGACACGAACTCCACTAGGTCCTTCTTCATACCTTCCCACCAAAACACCTATATCAGATCTTTATACATCTTAGTAGCTCCAAGATGAACAAAATATCGTGAACTATGAGCATCTAACATAATCCTCTATCTCAACCTATCAACTACAGGGACAAATAGGAAATATTTATAACAAAGAACCCTATCTCCCCCATTTTAAAAAAACCTGCACTTTATGCTTATGGACTACATCTTTCAACTTAACTAGAATCGGATCACTATCTTACTTCTCCTTCACCTCAACAAAAAGATATGACTCGGAAGTATTCTGAACAAGCACATCACCATCCTCCACACCAATCATTCTAAGCCTAAGGTTGGAAAGCCTTTGCACCTCTCTAGCTAACATCTTCTTATCTCCATCAATATGTGAAAAATTCCCCAAAGACACCCTGTTAAGGGCATCATCCACTATATTGGCCTCGCCCAGATGAGCATCATTGTCATGTCATATTCTTTAAATAACTCAAGACACCTCCTCTGTTAAAGATTCAAATCTTTCTAATCAAACACATGTTTCAATGTCTTATAATAGGCAAAGACATCTACATGTACCCCATACAACTAGAACTTCAAGGAAAAAACCACAACTGCAAGCTCAAGATCATAGGTAGGATAATTCTTATCACGAACCTTAAGATATCTAAAAGAATAAGCTAAGACCTTACCATGTTGCATCAGAACACGACCCATCCCAACTCTCAAAGCATCACAATACGCAACAAACCTATGAGAACCATTAGGAAAAGTCAACACCAGAGCAGATGTCAATCTTTTTTTCAACTCTAGAAAACTCTTCTCAAAAGTGTCAGACCACTCAAACTTCACTTTCTTATGAGTGAAATACATCAAAAGAGCGTCTACTAAAAATAATCCCTGTATGAATCTATGATAATACCCAGCTATACTAAGAAAAATATGTATATCTGGCATATAGGTAGGTCTCATCCAATTACATACAAAATTAATATTTTGGAATCTAGTCGAAAACCCTTACTTGAAATGATATGAGTAAGGAAGTTGACTGATCGAAGCCAAAACTAACATTTAGAAAACTTAGTATAACTCTGATGCTCTTGAAGAAACCCTCAGAGATGGTTTGTATGCTTCTCCTTACTTCTAGAATAAACCAAAATATCATCAATGAAGAAAATTACAAAACGTCCATATAGGAAGTGAAAACCCAGTTCATGAGGTCCATGAAACCTAAGAGAGAATTACTCAAACCAAAATGACATCACAAACTCAAAATAACCATAAAAAGTACAAAAAGTTGTCTTTGGAATAAATAACTCTCTAACCTTAAGCTGATGATAGCCGAAACAAAGATCAATTTTACAAAAATAGCTATCACCTTGCAACTGCCAAACAAGTCATCAATCCTTGGAATAGGATACTTATTCTTGATTGTGACTTTGTTCAACTAACATTAATCAATGCACATACTGAGGAAATCATCTTTCATATGGAAGAACAAGACAACAGCACCCCATGGAGATACACCCGGAGACATAAAACCTTTGTCTAAAAGATTAGCTAAATGGTTCCTTAACTCTCTAAGCTCAACTAGTGCCATTTTATATAGATGAATAGAAATAGGTTGGGTGCCTAGAACAAGATCTATACCAAGTATCTCTCTCTATCGGGAGGGACTCTAGGTAAATCCTTAGGAAACACATTAAGAAACTCTCAAACTACAGGGACAGACCGGATACCAAGAGTCTCAAACTCAAAGTCTTAAACTAAAACCAAATGATAAAGACACCCTGTAGAAATTATCTTTCTAGCCTTTAGATAGGAATTTAACCTACCCTTAGGAACAGATCTACTCCTTACTACTCAAGGATAGGTTTATCAGGAAGCTGGAATCACACAACTCTAGTCGTATATACAATAATAGCATGACATGCAGGAAAAATCATCCCTAAAATAGAAGTGGGATAATTATGGTATACTCTTTCATCTATAACGGGATCACCAATAGGTGTAGCAATAGATAATGACTTGGATAAAACATCAGGATCTACACCATACTTTCTAGCAACATATATGGATACAAAAGAAAGAGTTGCTCCAGGTTCTAACAATGCTTATAATCCACCTCATAAACTCTCAACACACATGTCACCATATCATCTGACTACTCCTGATCTAGAAGAGAACCCAAAGCATACAAATGGTTTTTGTGCTAACCTTCACTAGTAGAAGTAGTAGCACTCAGGTGAGGTTGGTATGCTACTGGAACTACTGCAGCAGTAGTAGTCTATGGTAGGGCACTACCCTGTCGAAATGTGGGATGATCTCTCCACTTATGACCTAACAACCCATAAGAATAGCATTTCTTCGATAGGTAATATCAAATATGGTGACCAATCTGTCCACACCCAAAATATCCACTGGACCCATCCTTACACAATCCCCAATGAGTCTTGCCACACTTAGTACATATTGGAGCACCACTTTGATGAGTTGACTTGTATATATTGGAGCACCACTTTAATGAGTTGACTTGTTTTTCTAATTATTTGAAGGTCTGAAAGATGAAGGGGCTTATCACCTAGAACCATGCTGCTAGTTTTGCTTTCTGAACCCATCAAACTTAGGCTGACTAGCTCTAGATTGACTAGTCTTAGCCCTCTTAATCTGTTGACTCTCTCTATACTTAGACCTATCCTTATCAATCAACTAAAGATGCACCATGAATCTACCAATTTCCATATCAGTACTCAATATAGATACTCTTACCACCTAGATCAAATAAGAAGAAAGACAAAATACAAACATATCCATCCTAGTATACATATGAGCAATCATCTCTTAATCATACCTCGATAACTTAGTGAACTTTATGTTATACTCATTCACAGACATAGAACCCTTCTCTAAACTCAATAACTTGCAAAATATCTCTTCCCTCTTCTCTCTAGAAAAGAATCAGCCCATAAATTAGTTTCAAACTCCTCCCAAGATGGTGGAATATCTCCAACTCCCTTGTTATTCCTCAACATATCACACCAATGCCTGTCAACATCCTTCAGCTAATAAGCTGCCAAGTTAACCCTATCAACATCAAGAACTCTCATCACATCACAAGTCCAATAAATCTCCTCAATAACATTCTTTGGATCATCCATAGTCCTTGAACCATGAAACTCCATAGGATTCAACCTTAAGAAATCCCTCAGCCTTAAAACTTGAGCATCAAGAGTAACTGGACGAACTACGGGAACTTAAATTGGCTACTGAGTCTGTGCTATCACTGTCTAAGCCATTATATACATCATGTTGCGTTACTCTGCCGTAGTGATGTCTATTGGTAGTTGTTATAGCTTTCGAGATGGTGGAGCCTGGTTCTACTGATTCCTATTCCTGACCTAGAAAGTTGATATTCAAGGAGGAATGATCAATCTAAAATGTGTAAATCATGATTCATAAAGAGGAAATATCTCAAAGTTAAACTCCAAAGCATAACTAGAAAATCAATAAAGGAAAAATTTTCCTAAATATTCTACATCCTCCCATTCATAGATGTGTTGCAGTCACACCCACAACTGATATTATACCTAATGTTGGATTTCAGATATCTCTTAGGACTTTATGAATGTAGTGCCTTAATCTCAATCTTTTCATGCCCCGATCTCACCCCTAGGCGGGATTGGCACCTTAGCTACTAAGTTTCCCTAGCAGCCTCAAAAGAGCCACTTGGTTCATGCATAGCTCTAATTACATCATTTAGCAGAAGTAATATCAATAAATATCATTATTATAATGGGATCCTAACAATAATCAATAAATAGTCTCAATAAAATAATAAATAAACTCAAGTCTCAAACCATGCATCTCGGTCTGAAGGCCTTTACTAGCTAAATAATGAACTACTAGCAAAAGAGTTTACTAGCTAGTCTCCAATGAATGAAATAATAAATAATAAAGATAAAGTTCAAGATCTATAAAAAAACAAAGTAAAATAACTCCATATATTTCCCACAAATCAAGTGAGGACTCACCAATATTCAAGTCCTCTAAATATGAAAATAGTGCCAGCCTCGAATGTCCGGATGGTTGGCAATATCTTCATGGGGGTTAAAACATGCAACAAGGATAGAAAATTTAAATCTCAACTTACCAAGATAAGCAATTTAGCAGTTTGTAATGAAAACAGTTAAAAAACTAATATCTTAAGTAAACTCAACTAAAATATCTTGATTATTTAGTTTTTAACAACAGATAGAGACTTGATTAAGAATAAGCTTTAGCTTCCTTCCTTTCAAAACATTTAATTTTATCTTCTTTCTATGAGTTCTATAACCGACATACCTCAAGGCATAAAGTGATGAAATCCACATTACCATGTGTGCAGGGGCTTCTAACCTTTCCAAAGGTAAAGGACACTCTCTCTATTGGATCCAACTAGACTACAGACATGCTTACTGTGCCAAAATAAAAATAATAATCCTTAACGTTAGCTACGTACATTGGGTTAGAAGTGACTCTGCCAACCTCGGTGTTAATACTCCTCCCATAAAAATATAGTTACTATCCTTAACTTTCTCTTTCAATCTTCCCTACTAATGGAAATTCTCTAATGAACCACCATACCTTCTTGGAATCTTCCAGCTACACTTTTCAATTTAGTCAAAATCTGCAAATATAATCAAATTAGACTCTTTATTATTTTCTTACTTCACAGCTCATCAATTAAGCAATAAATCACAACTTCTCCTTAATTAAGCTTAATAAGCTAAGATAATAAATTTAGAAATACTTCATGTTCATACTTCAAATCATATAGTACGTTAAGTAATTATGATGCTTCAATGTTCAATTCAATTATTAAAATTAATCCTTGAAAACAATCTTCAATTCTTACATAAAAGTTTCTTTCTTTACTTTACTTTAATTATAAAAATATTCTAACCAATGAGGACTTTATTAGTTAAATAATTATCATGAAAACCTCATAATTCTAACTCAAAAATATCAAACAAATCATTACTTCAGGAGATCAGTTTATGGAAATACACAAGAACCCTAATATGCTTCTACATCTTCAAAATTATATTTAGAAAATGGTATGAGGGAACAAGGATGAAAGAAGTCCTTATCAAAAGAACACGTACCTAATTGGAAGAAATTTGATGAGAAAAAAGTCAACTATTAAGCTACTACAGTGAAATCTCAATGAAACTCGTGCTTTTTTCCTCTTTGGAGAAGTTGGAAGAAAAACCCTTGCTTGATTTGATTTAGCCAAAAAGATGAATGAATTTAGGTTTTAAGGTATTTATATTTTTATGTTTAAAATACAAAATATCATTGATTTATCCCAAGAAGGCAAAGAAAATTCCTAAAGTAACCCTCATTAAACATACTTAAAATCCCCAGAAGTACTTCACAACTCATGAAGTAGCACTCTAAGGCTCATAAAGTGCACTTCAATGAGTCATGAAGTGAACTCAATTCACTAGATAGAGGCAGCCATATTTGATTCATGGACCAAAAGTTGTGGTCCTCCACATCATGACTAGTGATTTGGATCGTATAAAGGGGGATGAAAATTTGAGTTTCTAAGTTTAACAATGCGAGTGGGGAGTATGAGTCGTGATCTTGAAATGTACGTGTCATGGTTTGGTCTTATGGAGTCTTAAAAGAAAAAGCGGAAGCTGATGGTCATGAATTAAGACTCACATCACAAATTGTACTCTTGAAAAGTATAAGTCATTCTCCTACAAACCATGGGTCCTGGTTTGGAACATTTTCACTGTAGTGCAGTCTTTAGTACAATATTCATAACGTTTTACTATGAACTCAAAATGACACACACTTTGTTGCATTGGAAACTAGAATTGAATATATTTTGTATATAGGTAATGGGTCACCTAAATCCTTATATATCAAAAGATAGCATCATTTAAAGTTGACTCAACCATAAAGTAACATCAAAACTCAGCATATTGAAAGAACCTTGAACTCAACTCTATATTATGAGACGTTTAAGACCTTAAATCACCTCAAAAACTAATCCCACACCTATTTAGGACTTTATCAACTAGAATAAATCTTCAATGTGTTACATTCTTCAATAATATTTTCTCACCAAACACTGGTGGTTGTTTCTTAAAAATATGTTTGAGGTGTTTCTAGTTACTCTGATCTCTCTTGTGCCTTTGTTTATTTAACAAATGTTCTCTTCCCTTAGAGAAAGTCATGCCGAATTATTTATCTTGGTTATTACTATTTTTTTACTAATTATTCCCCATTTGTGTATTGTACTAAGTCAAGCACTCATCTTAGTATTGCTAGCAATAATTTCTTTCATGAATTAATTAAAGCTATTTTAGGTTATAATATAGTAGGTGTGTTATTGTCTCTCATATTATTGTTTTAGTATTTATTTTTTCATATCGTTGCTTAGAATTTCTACACACAATTTCTTCATTAATTCTCTTAAAATATCAACTTTCAATTCATTATAATTTTTTATCTGAAGAATCTGTCTCCCACTTTTTATGTTGCAAATACTTAACCAACACCAGTAACTCCTTACTTCTATGAATGTGGATGGAAATCATATTATCCAATCTTCAGTTGTTAAGTTTCAACTTTCAAGGTTCTAAACTTTTTGATCATTACATTCAACTCGAATCATGTATTTTATGTTTTTATGATTGAGTTATGATCACATTAGATTTTCTTATTTGAACAAACTTCTTTTTTTGGATTTTTTAGAAATAGACCAAAGTGTATCAATTTCAAATATATATCTGTTTAAATTATTTTGGAAGCTCAATCCTATCCTTTGTTCAAGTTTTGAAGGTATCAGGAGGTACTCCGGGTAAATTCTCAAGAAATACATCCACAAAATCCCTGATAACTAGAACTAACTACATATCGTTAGTATTATACTAAGAGTCTTTATCTTGAACTAAGTAGTGGATTAGGAAATAAACCTACCCTTAGGAACTACAACACTACCCTCCAACTCAAGAATAGGCTTATCATGGAACTAGAATCGGATAACTCTAGTCCTATAGTCAACAACAACAAAGTATGAATGGATTCAACTCATGCCCAGAAAAATATCAAAATCCATCATATCTAACTCTATAAGATCAGTTGGACTAACCATACCCAGAAAATATATAGGGAAACTATGATAGACCCTCGCAACTATAACAAAATCACCAGCGGGTATGGAAATGGAGAAAGACTCAGATAGACACTCAGGGCTGACTCCAAATATTCCAGAAAAATATGATGAGATAAAAGATAGTGTATATCCAGGATCTAATAATGCATAAACATCAATATCAAATACTAATCATACTTGTCATGGTATCAGCTAACTACTCCTAATCCTTCCAAAGCCTAAATGATGTAAATGGTTTTGGAGATGTCCTCCACAGACACTATAATATATGCCCTATTAAGGAAGGTGTGCTACTGGAGCCACTGCTGGAGGAGTAGTCTGAGTCTGAAAACCACCCTACCTACACAAGGGAAAATCTCTCTACTTATGTCCTGGATTGTCACACCCAAAGAAACTCCTAGAAGGAAACTCTCAAATGTTTTGACCAACTTGTCCACACCAAAAATATCCATTCTGACTAACTCTGCACTAACTTAAATGGTTTCTACCATAGTTCCACACAAAGGATCACCACTCTAGAAAGATGAGTGAACTGGCATGTTTTACTGACTCTTCGAAGGCCTGAAATTCTATAAAGGATCATTAAAGGATGAAGGGAATGGTTCCCCCAGAACTTTGTGCATTTACTGTTCTTTGAAACCACCAGTCTTAGATGGGTTGAACTCTAACTGTCTAGTCTTAGCCTTCTTACTCTCCTAACTTTCTCTTTTCTTAGCCTTGTCCTTTTTAATTTGATCCAAATAGACAATCAACCTATCGATGTCCATATCACTACTCAGTACAGTTTCCCTTCATGCCTGTACCAACTAAGAGGAAAGGGTAGCATTGAACATATCCATCCTATTATGTATGTATTCCACCATCTAATGAGCATATCTTGAGATCTTAGTGAACTTCACTCTATACTCAGATACTGACATGGAGCCCTACGCCAAACTCCAAAACTCATGAACTATTCGTTGTCTCTTCTCCCTAGGAAAGAATTTACTTACCCATTAATGCCTCCTTAACTCATCCCAAGAAGGCATAGATGCTCCTACCCCTCTATTATAATTCCACAAATCACTCCGTGAACTAGAAACATCTTTTAGATAATATGCTACCAGGTCAACCCTATCCACATCCAGAACCCTTATCATCTCACAAAACCAAAACAAACTCATTAATTAAGTTCTTTGTATCTTCCCCAACCATCAAACTATGGAACTCCGGAGGAGCCAAACTCAGGAACTCCCTCATTCTCACAACCCAGCATTAGGAGCTACTGGATGAACCGCTGGAACATGAACTTCTTACTGATACTATGCAGCCACTATTTGAGCCAAAACATGGACTGTATTTTTGAGTTTTTGATTTCATGATATTGTATGGTTATTGAGGCTCTAGAACTAGAGGAGATTGATTCTATAGGTTCTAACCCCGAAGTGATGATTTGGTTGTCTGCATAGGGGCATGATCTAAAATACATAATGCATGAGCCAAAAAATGAATCTTGGACTTAAACTCCAAATCACAAAACAAAATATTAACTAAAGGACAATTCTTAAACGCTTTGTAGCCTCTCAGTTATAAATATGGTCACACCCATGAAAGAGACTCTACCTATCACTGCCTTTTAGAAATCCTAGGATACTTGAACCTATTTCTCAGATAGTAAGTTTGTAACTCCTGTATATCACCTTTGGATGTTGCACGACATCCTTAGCTACTAAGTAACCTCAAGTGAACCATTGGCTCATGCATAGCTCTACCCACTCACTCTTAGTGGAACCAATATCTCAACAACTAATAGAATAACAATAGAGTATTAGGAATATCTCAAGAGACAATCATAATTAGGAAGTAAATGTAGAAAACCTAAGTCCTATGTTGACTCAAAACTCGTGTCCGGAAGCCACTATAGGCTGGATTTCAACTGCTAGAACATGATCTCTAGCTAGTCTCAAAATAAATAAAATAACTCTATAACCTTAACTCTAAATAAAGAATATATAAACTCCATATCTCATTCCTATAATCAATGACGACTCACAAAAACCTTTAAGATGCTATGAATGCCTATCAAATCAACCTTTAGTGTCTGGATAGTTAGCAAGATCTAGATGATGTGAAACATATAGCATAAAGTATACAGTCAGTACATGGAATATACTGAATATTTGAGTGGAAATAGTACATACAGCGTAAGTATACAGTCAGTACACGGAATATACTGAATATACTGAATATTTGAGTGGAAACAATACATGTTATAAAATATCATGATATATATATATATAGAAAGAGAGAGAGAGAGAGAGAGAGAGAGAGAGAGAGAGATAAATAGATATATATATATATAGGTCATTGTCCTATAAAACTTATAAAATAAATAAGGCTTATGTGAAATGGTCACATTTACATGAAAGTGTTCTATGACACCTGTAACAAGTGAGAAAGTAATCCATAAAGGAAAAATGACCTATGAGTAGATGAGTTATGGAACATGTAGCATGTATATTAGGTAAAAAAATCAGATTTTCTAGAAACTAGGAGACACCCTATAGAATTACTCTACAATATTAAGTGCAAGCACACTGTCGCTAGTGAAAATTAAAGGGTGGGAATAATTCTGCTCATGTCTTTATTCACCTCAAAGCAATGCAATTGATTTCCTTAAGTTATCTTTTCAACCTCTTTAGAATTATTCCTATGGGTGTGTTTTAACTATTGAAACTTGGTTGTTTCCTAAGTCAATATAAACACTAGAGCTGAGATAGAGAAGAGATCCTCATAATTCATTTGGTGTAGGAGATTTAGGTCCACCTTATTTTTTTTACTAGCCTAGGATAAATCATTATATACAATTTTTGATACCTTAAAAAAGTTCAACTAAGAAAATAAATAGTAAAACATATCATTCTACCGCATGCACACTTATCTATAGCACGCCACATATAAATATCAAGTACATGTGACCTTCTCATGATTTCATAATCCCTTTAGTCAGGAAACTTAAATAAATTATTACATATTGAGTGAATTGTAAATAATACTTATACTTCACAGAAATTTTAATGTCATCGAAAGGCCATACGTATGCAAAATGAACTGCCTTTTTATGAAACTGGCATAAGCCGTGTTCTCACTTTTAAGGAAATTTACTTAACCATCTTTACCTAACTTAAGCTTTATACAAATGCATATTTGGTTTGTGCTATCCAAATATCATTCTCTTTTATTGATGTATAGCCATTATTTTCCCAACTATCAATTAATTGATCTGATGACTTTTTTTACTCAATCTTAAAGAATCACAAGTTATGTCTAACCCCTTATCTTTCTTGACCTTATGGTAACATACCAATCATCTATAGACAAACCATATATCACAATAGAAAATAATTGTTATATACTTTTGTATGAAAGAATTTAAATACTTATCACCAAGTTTTTTTACCCATAAAAGGATCAAACATGTCATTTATTACCTATGCAGAATAGTTATATGTACATTTCTTATATAAACCAACTACAAACACATCTGAGAAATATTTACAAGACATTCATACCTTATTGATCAACTTGGAATATCTCCAGTAGCTACTATTGTACTGATACATTTGCTTATTAGACTAGTCTACTGCCATATCTTTCAACTATTATAAAGCTA
Organism: Withania somnifera; assembly: GCA_039654485.1. Lineage (NCBI taxonomy): Eukaryota > Viridiplantae > Streptophyta > Magnoliopsida > Solanales > Solanaceae > Withania > Withania somnifera. The sequence goes on along the minus strand of JBDJHY010195399.1, from coordinate 2,817 downwards.
GCCAACAACTTCTATCTCTAATACATAAGTATACCTAAATATTCTATGTATATCATGGACGAAGCACTGAGTGTCCGATATTAGGATTAAATCCTATAATCACTTGGGAAGTTATGTGGAGATATCATACTCAAGTACCAATCAGATTCTCCTAAGGAGTCATAATAGAACTCTCACAGTCCATTTTTAGGTAACCATTTATTATATAAGCATATGAATAATGTTTTTATTATCTTTTTTAATTGAATCAACATGATAAAAATGGTGCAAATGAAGCTTTATATGCAAGTAACATGGAAACCTTTACAATTCATTCGATTATGGGCTGGGGGTGTTGGACTAAATGGTCTCACTCAAGTCTAAATGTTTATAACTTAAGACCCTTCTTTGTAGGTTACCTCTTCGGCAGTACTAGTGCTAGCATTCCATCATTGACCTTGGCTACCAAAGTAGGCATAAACCGGATAACATAAATTAAAGTAAAATTGAGAATAGACTTCTTACAACTTATTTCTATCACACAATCTGGATTTTTAAAGAAGACCACATTTCTCCCTAATTATAAATATGGTGCGCAATACATTATTATGTAAGGCTCTATTAAACACAACTTTATAGACTCTTTAGGATGAACTACTCTGATATAATTTTTTTCACACCCCAAACTTTAGTGAGGCAGATGGCATATATACATGCTAGAAAAATAACCTAGGATGATCAAGTGAATCAGTATACAAATGATATTACAAATGAGAAGTTATATATACAACACCTACAAACTAATCAAACTAATACAAATGAAAAATGAAACTATAATTACAATTGACACCCTTATAATACCCACAAAGAATCTACTGGAATCTGTTACTATATAACTATAAAAACTATATACAATAAAGACTCGACAAAGCCATAAATCAACTTGGAGCTCACCAATTGCTGTTATGTGGCCTGTGGTACTATTATAGAGATTACTGACTAAGTGTATGAAATGTAACATTACTCATAAGGGACGTTAGTATGAAAAAAAATACTGAATATGTAAGGCATGACTAACCATAAGAAAAGCAAGAGCTCAATCAAATCAGGGATCAATGTATAAATGCATAGATAAGAATGAATGACCATCTTTACTTACATTTATAGAATCATGTATGTTATGTTCCTTCTGGTACTTCTCTTTACTAATAAATCTTTATAATCCATGTAATGCAGTAAAAGAGGATGAACCATGCTAGGCATTATAACCCCTGACGTACGGTCCTCAGAGATACATAAATTAGGATTGATCCATTCTAGGCTTTTCTTTCATTCTTGGGATACCACCCCTAGTATTGGGATCAACCCACTCTAGGTGATCCTTACAACCCAAGGATACCACCAAAAGTTCATAAATTGAGATCGAACAATTATAGGATTTTTCCCCTGAGCTACCACAAATATATAAGGATGTTTCAATTATATCAATCTTTAGCATTTGATATTTTTATTTTGGTGGTCATTGCGTTGTTCATATTTGGGATAATAAACCATAGTAGGAGACATGTAAATATAGACTCAAGGTAGTAATAATGACAAGGGAAGAAATTGTAACTCAAATGTAATATTTTGGAACTTATTTTTCATAATAAACATTTTGAGAACTCAAATAGAGACACATATCAAGTGAATACATTTAACTCATTACGCAAGGATAAAAGGATTATATACAGTGATATGCAAGCCAAATACTTAATAAATGGTATCAAATAAAATGGTTACATGAACATAGGAACTAACGAAACATGTGGTCAGGGGATAAGTACACGTTCCAATTCAAGACATGCAAACTGTATAATGGAACAAATAAGGATTTTATGAGCTAAGATCATAGAGTAGGCTAATGAGAGTGATATCCAATGAAGGAACATGTATCCATGTGATAAAAAGAAGCATACATTTAAGTAGACCAAATGACACAAGTTGGAAGTATTTGGGCTGATTATGTACCTAATATACGATTACACTTAACGATTGTAATCTAGGATAATTGTGACTTATATAGGAGAAATATGTGACTAAGCTTTGTACCTTAATGATGAAAGAGCTTTTATCCTTACTAGTAATTGGAGAGTAAACACATATATCCAATAATAAATACTTATTAAGGTTTTCTAAAACACCCAAATAGTTGAAATAAGACCACTAGCTACACTAGAGATCGTACATTGCCACAATGTGTCATTTACAAGGAAGAACACTTAGGATGCTTACTATGTAACATAAATTTTAGATTCACTCCAAAGAATCTGAAATCAAATAGCTTTGCATACCTTATCTTCCGTCCAATGTGACTACCATGATTCACGCTTTCCTTTAACTATTACTCTACAATATAGTATATAATGAAGTCAATATTAAAAGCTAATCACATTATAAGCCTGTAAAAGAATAGCTAAATACTTAATGGATAGTAAGACCGTCCAACCCCCAAACACATGGTGTATCACTACACCCCACTTTATTACTTCAATACAACTTCATTCAACCATCATATAAGTTTCCCAATGGCCTCACAACAATAATACATAGAAACAACCCATAACTAGTCACAATCCCCCGTGCCACACACTTTATTTGTGATGGATAATAACATTAACAAATCATTTTCTATGTCTAACCACGATATCCCAATTTCTCAATAAGAAATACAACTCCAACATCATAATATAATCAAAAAACTTAAGCTAACAGCGTACAATTACCATTTTATGAGCTTCAACTAGCAAGTATGTATAAAACATTCAAATAGGCTTACAATTGAAAGTATGGGCAGCA
>JBDJHY010195389.1:0-11738 GCA_039654485.1 Withania somnifera | reverse complement strand
TAAGAAATAGTCAGAATTGAAAATCACAATACAGTTAAGGTCCTTTGTTAATTTGTTTATGGAGATTAAATTACATAGAAATTTAGAGAGATATAAAATAGAGGGTAAGGATAAAGGTTTAGTGGCTTTTTCAATTCCAATACCATGCACAGGATTGATAAAACCATTAGATAAAGTGATAGAAGGTAAAGTTCAATGGGTATGAATGTTAGATAATAATCTTTGTTACCCAAAATGTGGTTAGATGTACCTAAATCAAGTAAACCAATGGATTAATTAATAAAATTTAGTGAGACATGCCACAGATATACTATATTATGTGAGAAAAGCAACAGATTGAGATGCTTGTTGTTTTGCCTGATGTTACAGAAAATGGGTGTACTGAGCACACTAATCTATTAGAAGAACTCTAAAAGACTTTCCAGTGTGTTGAACATCTCATGATATGGTACAACCATCTAATTGAATAGTAAATTATATTTGGGGCAGCATTAGACACCTTGGGTGGAAATTCATGCAATGAATAATACTTATCCTGTGTGTTGCACACGTATTACTTAATGATTACAGGTTAAAGGATTTCTCCAATCCTCCTTACCTTTATCATCACCTTTGAAATAATGGTTACGCTTGTGATCATGATAATTTGCATTTGATATAGAAAACTTAGTGGTGAATGTTTTCTTTTCTTTATGTGTCACATTTATTGGAGCCACATAAGAATTATCAACTCGAATTACATAAGCAAACACTTCTTTTAATAGTTGAATTGATTCTATAATAAGAATATGTATGAAATAAATTCAAAATCATCTCCAAAAAATTGCAAGAATATGACTATTTTCATCTTGTAATGTGGCTCCAATTCTGTCACCAAGTCAATAGAGTAAGGCATAATTTCATCAAATTAAGTAAATAGGATCTGTAATAGTGCAAAATAGAACCACATATTATTATCAGATAACTTAATCTGAAACAAATTAGACAAGACCATCTTGAGATGTCTCTAGTGTATATATACGAAACATGGATCTACACTTCCTTACATGTCTATTAAGGATGAAACACTGCCATCAAAGAAGGTTTGATTGACTGCCATAATAGAGTACACAATATGCATCAATCTATACCTAATGTGATTTCTTAGAATCATCAATCTCTAATGAATCCTTTGTGAGATGTTCTAGATGTCCTTGGCCCCAAAACCACATCTCAATTGTGGCTTCCCAGTCAGCAAAATTATTCCTACTGAGCCTAATTGTGGAAATCAGAAAATCCCCATAGATCGGGAAAACGCTCTAAGTTCCTAGCATCACTTGAATTTATGACATCTAGAACAGAGCAAAAGACCTAGCGACAGAAACTTTACATTGGAAGAACACAAAAAGTTGATAATAGAAATAAAGGGGAAATCAGAGGGAACCAAAGGAGAGGAACAAATATGGCAAGAAAATAGATAGTGCATTATTTTTCGTAGTCTATAAATCTCTAATACGTATACGCTAGACAATTATAAGGCTACCTATTTACGGTATGGTCCCTAAGCTCTTTATTAGTTACATATTTAACAAAAATTATTAATTAAAAAGGACCATATCATATATTTAAATAAATAAATAAAGACAAACCAACCATATTTTGAAACTTTCAATATCTTTGTTTTCGTACAACAGGGACAGTCTTATTGACATGAAAGCAATTTTAAATGTATAAGCTTCCAAATACAATTATATTAAAAACCTTCACTCTTTTTCATACATGGATATTCCTAAAAAAAATCCCAGTGAAATTGGGGAAAAGCAATTTGTTGTTTGTTTTGTTTGTTTCTGATAAATAAACATGACCATCCTCATAATGGGGTTTACAGGATCCTCCTATAAATAGGATTTTTAGTACTCCTACAAATGAAACATTCAGGACCCTCCACATAATGGAATTTTCATGATCCTCCTACATAATGGTAATTTCAGGATCCATCTTGATAAAGAGATTTTTTGGACTCTCCGACACAATGAAATTTTCAAGACCCTCCTACACAATACAATTTTTAGAACCTCCACATAATGAAATTTTCAGAACCCTCCGACATAATGTGATTTTCAAGACCCTCTTATATAACGGGATTATCAGGAACCTCCTACATATTATACTAGATTAGCAAGACTCTCCTGAATAATGAGATTACATTAGCAGGACCCTCTTCAAAAATGGGATTAACCTGTTTTTTTATCACCTCCCTCGATAATCACTTCCAGATAATAAATATTTCTTTATTATCTCCTTAGATAAATAATTTTTTGTAGAAGGGCTTCCTTTGCCTACTTCCATAAACACTTTTAGGTAGTATGCCTTCCTTTTTTTTATAATAAAGTTTACAGTTAATAATAACTTAAAAACATTTCTATTGAAAACTTGGATAAAAATGTTTTTGTTTGCAAATTCTTGGAGGTTTCACCACTCAAGCATGGTTTAATAACCGAGAATGAAGTTCTGCATCTTTCTAAAATACTAAATCTAAATAACAATCAAATTCAACATGTAATGGTGCAGAATTTGGCTTTTGTTTCTATCTAGCTACTTATACCAACAAACAAACATTTAAGAATATCCACAAACCATCATTTAAAAATAGTGTCAAAGGATTACACAAGTATCAAGATCAAGAAGCCCACAAAAAAATCAAAGCGGATCTAATAATAAGGACTCAATGGAAGATCCAAGTAAGGATTCAAAGGATGTTGCATATATAGGACCTTGTACATGTATTTTCTTTTTAATTTCTTGATTTTTATTTTTATATAATAACAAGATTCACGAACTAGAGCCTCGATGGTGCCTCCCTCGTCCTCCAACTCATTACTCTATCTCATTGTACTCCACGAACTACACGTGGACTGATTTTATTATAACCCAAAATATGTAGGTTGTAAAAAACCAAGACTCGATCACATTTTTTTTCTTTGTTTCTTTATTTTTTTTCAATAATGACCAGGCCACAACTTTTGTTGTCGACTTTTATTTCTTAAAACATTTTGTGTTCCCAATAAAAAATGAAAAAATATAGACATGCAATTTTTGACGTTCTCAAGCTTCACATCATTTTAGTATATATTTTTATTTTAATAAATTTTAGCTATTTTAATTTTAATTTTAATTTTATGTTTAGTACTTGGTTTTATATTTAATTTTTATTGACCTTATTTACAAAAGTATTATAAATATATGGTATTTCATAAAATATAAGTTTCGTCTTATAATTCAAACGAATCGAGAAGAGGAACAAAAAATATGTTTATTTTAAATTAAATCTAAATAAATAAGATATTATTTAAATTTCCTACTCTAGAATTTAATTTGCTAAGTAGTATTATTATTTCGAATTTTTGGTTATTATTTTTTTAAATATATATATTAAAGGAATGAGTGATTTGCACGTAAAAGAATTCATTTTATCCCATGATAACAAACTTTCTTGATCCCCATAAATTAACCCACACTCCATCACGTGTTGAACGTGAATATAGAACCTAAAAGAATGATTTGAATTAATTTGTGTACTCGTGATTTCACATGACTTTGAGAAAAATAGAGTGAACTCAAAAAAGGTAACACCAGCAAGGAAAAAATATCGACTTTATTCTAGGGAGTAACACTTGTACCTTTTTTGTGTCTGTGAATACCCTCAAACACATAATTTATGGTACATAGTAAAGTTTTGATGAACCTGAGAGAAACTGGTGCACAAAGCAAAGGAAACAAAAGATACATGAAAGCAAGGTGTAAATAACATCACGAGGGAAAAAACTGAAAAAGGAATTTGATGATGAAGAACACTAGAAAGCATCCTATTAATAAGATAACATGCAACAAGAATTGCATCTCCCTAAAAATTATTTAGCACGTTTATATATGTCAATAAAGTCCTGATGTTTCAACTAGGTGCTATTTTTGCATTCTGTAATCCCTTTTTTTAAGTATATGAAAAAGAAGATCTGTGGATCATGACTCGAGAAGACATATACAATTGAAAAGAATTTGAAAAGTATTCTTTTGCATTATCAGTTCGAAGTGTGAGAACTGGAACTAATTGTGTTTGAATCTCAGTAGTAAAATTCACAAAAGTAGAATATAACTTAGAATAATTTTAATTAAATAAATTCATGTCATTTATGAATAATCATCAATAAAAGTTATAACATAATGATAACCTTGATTGGAAACCACTGGAGAGGAACCCAAAATATCATAATGAACTAAAACAAATCGAGCACTAGCTCGTTTATCGACTCTTCTTGGAATCTAGACTCTAGTATGTTTACCAAGCTGACATGAATGACACTGTTATTGACTAACATCAGAGAAATATGGAATCATTTGCTTCAAACTGGATAGGGAGGGATGACTAAGATGACAATGGATATGTTATGGAGAAGCAGCAACATTACAAGTAGTGGGATTCTTAAAAGATGCTTGAACTTATAGACGATAAATACCATGAGACTCATGCCCTTTTCCAATCGTTTCTCCTATCTCCAAATCCTAAATAAGAAATAGTCAGAAGTAAAAATCACAATACAGTTAAGGTCCTTTGTTAATTTATTAATGGAGATTAAATTACATAGAAATTTAGAGAGATATAAAATAGAGGGCAAGGATAAAGATTTAGTGGGTTTTTCAATTCCCTGACTATGCACAAGATTGATTAAACCATTAGTGAAAGTGATAGAAGGTAAAGTTCAATGGGTATGAATGTTAGATAATAATTTTGGTTATCCGAAATATGGTTAGATGTACCTAAATTATGTACCTATAATAAGAATCTGTATGAAATAAATTCATAATTATCTCCAAAAAATTGCAAGCACATGACTATTTTAATCTTGTCATGTGGCTCCTATTGTGTCATCAAGTTAGTATAATATGGCATAATTTCCTCAAATTAAGTAAATAGGACATGTAACCGAGCAAAATAGAACTACATATTATTATTAGATAACTTAATCTAAAACAAATTAGACAAAACCATCTTGAGATGTCTACAGTGTATATATATGAAACATGAGTCTACACTTCCTTATATGTTGATTAAGGATGAAACACTGCCATCAAAGATGGTTTGATTGACTGCCATAATAGAGTACACAATATATATTAATTTGTACCGAATGTGATTTCTTAGAATCATCAATCTCTAATGAATCCTTTGTGAGATGTTCTATATGTCCTTGGCCTCAAAACCACATCTCAATTGTGACTTTCCAGTCAGCTAAATTATTCCTATAAAGCCTAGTAGTGGAAATCACAACATCTCCATAAATCGGGAAAACACTCTAACTCCGGGCATAACTTGAATTTATGACATCTAGAACAGAGAAAAAGACCTAGCGATAGAAACTTTACATTGGAAGAACACAAAAAGTAGATAACAGAAATCAAGGGGAAATTAGAGGGAACCAAAGGAGAGGAAGAAGTATGGCAAGAACATAGACAGTTACAACCTCTAGAGACCGCAAACTATATGTTATGATAACATGACAAATATAGAGAGGTAAAAAAGTAATTTGTATTATTTCTCGTAGTCTATACATCTCTAACATGTATACGCTAGACAATTATAAGGCTACCTATTTACACTATGGTCCCTAAGCTCTTTATTAGTTACATATTTAACAAAAAATAGTAATTAAAAAGGCCTATACCTGATATTTAAATAAATAAAGACAAACCAACCATATTTTGAAACTTTCAGTATCTTTGTTTTCCTACAATAGGGACAGTCTTGTTGACATGAAGGCAATTTTAGAGGTATAAGCTTCTAAATACAATTATACTGAAAACCTTCACTCTTTTTCATAAATGGATATTCCTAAAAAAATCTAGTGAAATTGGAAAAAAAAAAAAACAATTTTTTGTTTGTTTTGTTTGTTTTTGATAAACAAACATTACCATCCTTATAATGGGGTTTTTGGACCATCCTACAAATAAAATTTTTAGGATTTGGAATACCCTTTGTTAAATTAACTACAAATCTTACACCCATTGCTTTCATTATGTATTATTCTTGTAGGGTCAAGATTGTGATGTCTCCGATTTGAATTTAAACGTGTCATTGATGAACTATGTGCGTTTCTCGATGATAAATTAAGTGACAACTTTATTAAGAACAAGTTTTACTATATTTTTGTTTGAAATTGCATCGTAATCAAATTCTAGGGTTGAGTTTTGCAAAATGTTGTTGGAATTTAAATGTTCACTGCATAGAAGCCACCGCCGTCTGAGATGGTACACCACCATAACTGGCATTGATGTTTGAACTAGGAATATGTCACCAGTGTCTCAGTTTTAATGTCTTATTTTTCTTTATCTGCTAACCTATTTCCTGATCTTGTGTGATGTTATGCATGTAATGGCTTGATACTTGTTGGTGTTTTTCAATGCCAATATGACTCCCTTACTGAACGAGTCTATTATTTGGTTCTATAAAGCATTCATCATCTTATCCATTATTGATCAAGACTTGATTGATGTGGGATGATTATGTAAAATAATCTTATTGTGAGGGTTTAGAGTGACAAGGAGAATATGACATATTGTTTCTAGTGTTTGATTTCAGATTTTGACATAGGGCATAACTCCTTAGGAAAGAAGAAGATTATATTGAGTTCGAGGCTAGTTGCACAGTTGATATCACTTGTATAGAGGAGAAGATATATGAGGAGCAGTAACAGTAGCCTGGGTTATTTGATTGTGCTTCCTTTGGAGGACTAGCTGAGGTTGATCTTGATATTTCCTCTAATACTTAGGGTTATGATGAGTTAGGGCCTACTACAGAGAAGGTGATAGCACTAGCCAATGATCCTCCACCAGTTATTACTGCTTCTTCTGGTACTAAGATTCCTCCACTAGTGCATCCTGCAGTTCCTCCACCTAAAGGTCCAATAGCTTCACCATAGGTCAATACTCCTCTTACTATTAGGCTTCCCCCCATTTGTCCACCTGTCAGTTCTTTCCCAAAACAAGGCATGTTAGGCCTTAGAGGTCCCTTACCTACTTATGAGTCCTATATTAGTACGTCCATGATTATGCGTCTACGACAGCTGGCTTTAGCAGCAGAGCAGCGCGTCATTAGACAAGAAAAGGACATAGACTTATTATTCACAATATCATTGTTAGAACTCTTCAACGTGAGGTTCAAGATACCAGGCTGAGTATTTACGGATATGGTTTGTGGCTCGATGATCTTAGGACTACATTGATAGAGGTCCAAAAGGACCAAGATGGGGGTAGGGTTATTACACAATATGCTTTGTGTGAGATAATATACATTATGAAAGAGTTGCAGGGTGACATATGTTTTTGTAGTCCCAGTACTATCATCCCCCATATGTGTAGGATCTTCTCCAGGCAACACAGACTTAAGAGCACATAGTACATACCGAGGCAACTGATACAGGAGTTTATATGACTGAAATCTCTAGTGATTTGCAGGATCTGCATGAGTCATTCCTAGCTATAGTACTTGCCACCCATATTAGGGTACGACCATGATGGCCATTAGACGGAGAAAGAAAGTAGAGTAGAAATTTGATCAGTCCATAGTGTCAGTAGAAGACAGGATATTGATGGCCCAACTCTAGTTCAGCCTTGATGATCACAAGGGGACCCTTCTACTCCTTCCCTACTCTCTTTAGTTTACTGCATTAAATATAATTCATATATTTAGTTTTGGGAGGGGTATTTAGCTCTCATTTGCTTTTACATTGATATTTGGATAGTATAGCGACATCCATACACTTATTTTTCCTCTCTATTATATATCTTTATCTGGATTGTATTATTGGCAATACTATTTTTTTATGTTGATGATGATGTTTTGTGTTTGCATGTGATTATTTTTTAAGAAAATGGTAGGAAGATCCCATATTTGAGTTGTGCCTTCGTATGTTACTATTGAATTATGATGCATCATGTGGGTTACTTTTCATTGTAAATTTCGGATGCCTGCCCTTTTTTCAAATATTGTCCAAATTATCTGGAACAAACCAAGCACTAATTTCATTGTCACTTGTATCATTCATTGACTAGGTGTTAATTATAGTTTTTGTGATGATTGAAAAACACCATTTGGAGGATTGATCTCGTTGCATGTATAGTGGATTGAATGCCATGTGTAGTGAGGCTTTGCATGGATTGCATTCATGAGCATCATCTAGAACATTCCTGCTGGTCCCTTGTAAATAACGAATATGGAGTGACTGAATAGATGATCTTAGGTCATTATATGATGGAACCCTTGAAATTAAAAAAAATTCTAGACAACCAAATTTCAAGGAGAGAGACCTAGTTCTACCCACATTGAGCCTTGGACTTTTATTTGGAAACAACATTACAATCCATTACCTAATTTTTGTAGTAGCCCCTTGTTTTGAACTAACACTGACCTTGAAGAACTAAGGTGAAGAGAAATAAAACTTTGAATTGACACCTATATTGGGGTGTAGTCAATGTGTTCGGGTCTAGAAAAGGGGTTTGTTGAATAAGTTCCAATATTGAGTGCTTTCCCTCTTTTTTTTCCTTTTTTGAGGTTCATATCTTTATGAAAAACAAGAAAAGAAGAAAATGGAAAACAAACACAAAATATCATAGTGTAGTGTGTAGATAGTGAAATAAAAAGTTTGGTAGATATTAGCAGAGAAGAAGAAACCAAGAAACCAGAAGGATTGATCAAAACATGGTCAATAGTTGGAACTCCCTCATTAGGAGTTTGGCTAGGAAAGATCTAGGGAATCACTTGAAGTGCTTTGATGAAGGTGAGTCACTAATATCCAAATGCTATACTACCTTACCCGTAGAATACATTACAAGCCAAGGGAAGTCCTTCAAGATCATCATTTATGTCATGTTTAAAGTATGCATTGGAAAATAAGGGCAATCCAATGTCATGATAACTGTGCATATAAACATATTTTTGAGAGTAAACATTTTAATGTATACATATGAGTGCATCATGTAGTGAGTAGCAAGGGGAATTCCTTTGATGTTAGGGCATTTCACATTCGTCTCTTGTGCACAACAAAAGAATTTATTGGTGTTGTTGAGCATGATCGTATATAATGAGGTTTAGTCAATGATGCAATCTTATGAATGATGGAGTAGATGTAATGTTGTAAGTATGGTGATAGAATTTTCATGATAAGTATATGCATATGCATGACATGCAAGTTAGAACAATTATTAGGCTATTTTATAATTGGATGAATAATTTTCTCTAGGAAGAGCAATGAATTAAATTGGGGTGTTGATGATTTGTGAAAATACTAATCATTATTACGAAAAATAGTATGAAACAAGTCTTATGGGAAATTTGGAACACCAATGAAAAAGGAGCTTAAATGCACAAATTTGGAGGAAAGGATTCAAGATGACAGCCAAAAAATCCTACCGCTATCCCAGATAGTGGATAGAAATCTTTGGTAAAAAAGTCATGAACCTATGTTTGAGGAGATGGTGGTCAAAATCTGCATGACGATAGACCGCTGTCCCAGATGGTGGTCACTGGCGTACAAGAACAACTCCACCACCATCAAAACTCAAGAACCTTAGGGGTTTTTCAACTTATATTTGCATTGTTTTCGAAAGTGTATATAGAGTATTTTTTAAAAAAATTACTTCATTTTTTGTATTCTTAATCTTTAAGTAAAATTTGTTGTTTCAGCTAAGAATAAAGATTTTGCAAGTAGAGATTTTTTTGAAACTTATGTCAATAAAAAGTGTACAAATATTGATAACGACTGGGCCTAAGTCGTTAAATTGTATAATTTCTTTATGTTTCTTGATGCTTGGATAAATCTGTTGCGTAGGGATGTGCACGGTTGTGGATGTCAAGTAAAATATATGGGTATTTGGTTTTTGTCTTAGAAACCCTTTTTGGTGTATGGTACATTAATAGTTTTATATTTCATTATTTATTTGAGGTTGCAAACTTAAGTCTATGCTTAGAGAGACTAGTTACAATGAGAATGGAACTTGTTCTTGAGGAACCATTAATGGCATAAATTTGTGTTAACACCCATCTAATTGTGAGGTAATAAGTTGGATAATGGTTGTGCTCATATGATTGAAATATTAATTTGAACATCAATGGTTTGAAATAATGATAATTTAATATCTAGGTCTAAACTTATCCTACTCTTTGATTATCAAGGATTATTTGCAAATTCCTCATCACCCAAGTTGTCACTCAATCCCTTTAAAACACACCTCTAAACCTTTATAATTTTTATTACTCAAATCTAATTATTTAAGTTGTGAGATGCAATTTCAAACACTTAATTTGTTAACATATTTTATATAATTATTTTACACCTCCCCCAATTTTTATATTTTTATTTTATGAAATCAACCACCATACACTTAAACAATATGAACACTCTTAGGTGAATTCACTCCCCCAGGATTCGACCTGGACTCACATCGGTAACTTTATATTTGACAACAACCACCGTATTTAAATAGTACACTTAGGCATTATTAGGTACTATGTTATACTTGTGGTGATATGGGCCACTTTGACATATGTTGTCCTCGGGTGATTGTTGTTCAGCCTATGGTTTATCCCCTACTATTTAAGACCCTTTTCCATCTCATCTGGGTAGACTCGTGCTACCTTAAGAAAGGGGTTGTTTTTTCTAGCTTGTGGTGCTCATCAGCATTGTCTTGACGGTGGTCATGATGGTGGATGTGGTGGTGATATCCATCATTTTTATGCCATGCAAAGTATATCTGAAGCAGATGCCTCTAATGCTATTGTGATAGGTACTATCTCTATGTGTTATTCCCAACTTCTGCTATGTTTGATCCAATATCCATTTACTCATATGTGTCACTATATTATTCCTCTTTTTTAAATGCTGTTAGTCAGCTATTTCGTATACCATTATCCATCTCACTGTAGTAGGTGATTCTTTAGTATAGCGTTGAGATCCTATTCTGTGATTATTAGGGATGTTGCGACTTGGGCTTATTTGATATTTTCAGATATAGTTGATTTTGATGTAATATTGGGAATAGATTGTTGTCCCGTCATAAAGATATCATCGATTATTATGCCATGAACATGACATTAGTTGTGCCCTATGTATTTCTGATCATAGGGAAGGTCCCGTTAGTCGCACACCAATGGGAATCATATATTGCATTCAAGCTAGTATCTTAGTCTCTCATGGTTATTTGGCATATCATACATGTGTTAGAGATGATAGTGTTGATTCTGTGACTCTTGAGTTAGTACCTATTGTTAGTGAGTTTCTAGAAGTATTTCTGGTCGACCTCCCTAGACTACCACTTGAGCGATACATTGATTTTGGAATTGAGTTAGAGCTGAGAGCCAGGACCATTTCTATTTCTCCTTATCGTATGACATCTATTGAGATAAGATAGCTAAAGATTGAGCTTCAGGATTTTTTAAATAAGGGTTTTATTTGTCGTAAAGTTCACCTTGGGGTGCTCCTATTTTTTTGTTTAGAATGAAGATGGTGCTATGCAAATAAGTATTAACTATAAGCAGTATAATGGTCTAACTATGAAGAAAAAAAATCCTATGCCTCATATTGATGATTTATTGTAATGACCCTCATGGTAATTTATGATAAATACATGACGTCTTGCATCGTAGAGCATTTCAGCAGTTGTCCCAAGTCATTTATGACTTGCTGGGACTGGTAGTTCGGATCCCTGGC
>JBDJHY010195369.1:0-11739 GCA_039654485.1 Withania somnifera | reverse complement strand
TCATGAACATAGGCTAAATATGCCAAACACCCTCTCCCTACTAGTCTCCTAGCCTGTAGGCAAGAAATAAAACCTATCGGTACGTGGCTACTAGAACCCTGCCACACCACCGGAGATGAACCTGGTAATGCTAAGGTAACAGTCTTGGCATAATAATTCAAAACTGCATGATATGGAGACAACCAGTCCATACCCAGTATGACATCAAAGTCCACATATCTAAAAACATCAAGTCAGCCCATGTGTCTAACCTACCAACAGAAATCAAACAAGATCGGATCACCTGATCTACTACTAAAGAATCCCCTACTAGGGTAGCAACATGCATAGGCATAGACATCAAATCACTGGGCAACCTAAAATTGTGTGCAAAATAAGGCGATTGATAAGAATATGTAGACCCATGGTAAAATAAGGCTGATGCAGGTATAGACCAACAGAAATAAAATCGATAATCACCGTATCAGAGGCCTCAGCTTTAGGTCGAGCAGGAATGGCATATAGCTAGCGATCACCGCCGTGTTAACTATTACAGCACCTACCGCCCCTACCACACTGGTCACCACCTCTATTACCATGCTGTGTGCTACCTCTGGCTGGCGGAGGCACTACTCTCACTGGCTGTGTAGCTACTAGATAGGCTGGATAACTCCCTTCTGAGGATAGAACCTCGTATAGTGGCATACAAGGCCATACTCATAACATGGCCTAGATGGCCCACTCTGTCGGGCTCCTTTACCAGACCCATATGACCATTCTGCTGTGATGAACTGGCCCCTCTGTAAGGCTGTGCAGGAGCTGGAGATGACACCTATAGTTATGCCTGCACTGGCCTACTAGACTAGCCCTGTGTTTGATGGAACTGACTATGGCCCCCAGAATGGGACCCACTATAACTTTCCTGATGTCGCTGCCTCTTCTAGTTATGCTGATGCTAATCACGATGAAGGGCTTCCATATAATTAGGATGATCAACTATGGCCTAGAATGGAAGACCGTCAAAAACTAATAAGCCTTGCATAGCCTATCCCTCAATCCATATGAAATTATGCGGACTCTCTTCGCCTCTATAGGCATAAAATCCACCCCATAAAATGCTAGCTGATGGAATTTATCCTTGTACTCTGCCAAGACATCGCTCCCTAATCTAACTTCCGAAACTCTTCCCTGAGGCGCTCTCTCTTGGCCCTAGAGATGATCTTCCTCATAAATACCTCATAGAACTCATCTAAGTTGGCTGCGATGACCCTGAGGGTTTGCAAACTAAGAATACCAGCCACCATTGCTTTGCCGCACCACACATCTGATAAGTGGTGAAAGCTACTCCATAGGTCTATAATTCTCCCATATTAGTCTTTCTCTCCTCACATTCAACCATAAACTCATAAGCATCCTCCCCTAGTGCTCCAGTGAATCTGAGGGGATCCAATCTAAAAAACAAGGTCAGGAGCTTCTGCACCGTTTCTGACATAGTTGAATTCTGCTCATCAGTAGGAGCAACAGTAGGTACATGCAAAACCTAAACAAGTGTAGAAGTAACCGTCGGTAGAACTGGTGGTATTATTTACACTGTAGGTTGTGCTACCGGGACAACTTGATGTGTCCCAAATATAGGAGGGCCTCCCAAGGCACTAAATAACTACCATAGCATACTGCAAATATTAGTAGATGGTGCTGTAGTAGGTGTGGGAATAAATGTTATTGTCTGTGTCGTAGCTGGTACCATAATAGATGCTGCGGGGACTGGTGGAACTTTTATGGAGTAGCTGGAGTAGGCACTCCGGCTGGTGTATCTATGAAAGAATGATAACAATAACTATGAATTTTAAGAAAATTTCAAGGATATGCACATGATAAAAGATTCCAAAGAAGGAGTAAATCTTCCTAAATGTGACCATAGCCTCCCAAAGATAAGCCAAGGACTTCTCCATGCCAATTTGCAGGACTCTACAAGACATTGATTCTGTAAACTGACACCGATGAACCTAGGCTCTGATACCAAATTGTCATGAACTGATTTTATCAACCTCAACTTTTGGTGCCATTGATGGTTTAATTAAAGAAAATTAAGGAAGAATAAGAGAAGAACTTACCCAATTTAGTGTAGAATTAAAGGGGAAATATTGAGAAGATTTTCCTTGGACTTAGGATGGTTTTTTGGGAATGCATTTTCGCCCTAGAACTGAGTGAATTGAGTTTATGGTTGAAATAAAATGTAAAAGGGGTCTCTATAGGAATTTAAGTTTCCAGGTGTGATGCATCGTGATCGCGCTACAGGGGAAAAGTACTCTTTGCCATCGGGATGAAGGAGATTATTACTCATCGCGATCGCGTGAAGGGTTTGCAATCGCGAAGAAGGTAGTCATGGGAAACATCATGATTGTGCGATGATGGACATGGTCACGTAGAGAGGAAAGATTATCCATCACGATTGTGCTAAAGGACCACTGCACCAGATGCAGGTTTTTGCTGCATTTTTTTTCAAAACTTCTACCCAGGGGTTCGGGGATCAAATGGAGTGTAATTTTGACAATTCAAATATGAAAATAGCATAGAAATGACATTTTAGACTCAACAGAATTGACGAAACTGAAATCTGAGGTTGTTTACTCAAAATGACCCCTCAAACCAGGTGTAGCCAAGAGTGAATTTCTCCACCAACACCTCAAAAATGCAACTACAAGTCCAAAAATTATACCAATACCTCACCTAGCCTAAAACTATCATATTGGAGCTGCTGGAAGCGTTAGAATTTAAATCCGACACTCCGAACATCAAAATACCACTCAAGCTGCACTTTAGGCTATGAACTTAACTAACATCCAAAAAGTTCGCATAACTTTCAAGTGGAAACAACAAAACACAAACTTAAGGTCAATCTTAACTTTGTTCGGTATTCCGGAGCTAATGGAACTATCAAAATTAAATTCTAAAGATCGTTTTGAAGGAAAGTTGACTTTGGTCAAGGAGTACTTAGTTTTAGGCTCTAAAATAAGGGATTTGAGATATTTCTCAACCGAGTCACCAGGGATTCGAACTGTCGGTCCCAACAAGTCATAAATGACTTGAAGAAACTACTTAAATGCTCTAGAATACAAAATATCACATATTTATCATAAATGACCATGAGGGTCATTACAGCTACCTACCGGAGTAGCTACAAACCCACAAGTATAGGAACAAATCCTTAAAGGACATGGACGATGGTCCCCAAGAAGAATGATCTAGAGCACCATTTAGGCTAAACATAAGTGAAGAAAGGTAAATAGCCAATTGGTAACTAATAAAAATCCGAAGGAAATTAAAAAAAAAGGAACTAGCCATTCACCTTACTAGGGTTACCTACAGTAGTGCTCGAGTATCGATCGATATAAATCGAGGATAAAGCGAGTCAAATGTTAGCGCCATGAAAAAGCTCCTGCATGCAAGAATAAAGAAAAAAATATGGAACATGCAAAGCTAACGAACACCCTTAAGGAACTAAACTCCTGACTTGTATGCAAGATAGGCCCCATCCAATGAGTTCCTAAAGGTCCCTATCACTGTTCCACGGTACACCTGTCACACCTAAGGTACAGCCGTGGAACAACAGTCCAAAACTAATGAGATAGAAGGTTAACAAGCCTATGCTCGATACATTACATAAGATGATCAAATAAAGAAAAACTCAGCTCAACTAAGCCATCCAGGGAATACTACCCAAACATGCCAACCAAAAAAAGTATAAATCCAAAAAGAAATCCACCACTAATAGGTATTCCCCCTCACAAATGAGGAATCACAAGAACGATATTACCCACTCAAGAAAAAAGTAGGACAAAGGACTCATGAACATCAGCTAAGATACAATAAGGCCCATCTATACTAAAGTAACTCAATCTAGGTATCCAGAAGCAACACTATAATCAAGATCATCGACACCCCATGTGGCCCATCTCATCCAATAAGAGGCACTAGGCATCGCCAAGGACCCACATAAATAGGGATCACATACAACTATGGGCTAAAATAAGGCCAAAACCAAGCCCATGACACATCATAAAAAAGTATAAAACAACTCAATCTTGCATAAAATAGGCTAAGAAGGGGAAAAACTAGAATCATAACACAAATAAAGCTCACAAATAACTTACCTATAACATCCTGTGCCACATCATAAATAAGAGAATGAGAAACTACTAGGAGAACCTTTTAAACAACCTAACAAATTTATCCATCGGGACATTCCCCGGCCTAGCAACCAACTCCTACACAAGCAAAATAAAGACAAATAAAGCCAACTAACTTCTTAGTTGAGGCTACAATCGCTGCTGACTAAATGGCTCTTTTCCCAGGGCACTCTCTAAAATAGTGTCCCAAAAACATACAATCAAAACAACCCTAAGGATCCTTGCCCCATCTAGAGTCTCTAGATGGAACACCCTGTATACCATAGTCCTACAAACCTGAAGATGTGCCCATGAGGGGTTGGCTACTGTAAGCACTATTAGTTGGCTTAGGGAAGGTCTGAACAGGCTAACTGGACTGGCCCTGTTTGAGGCTTTGCTACTTCTATGGTGTACATCTATCATGCCATACACTCACAGACTAGTTATCACAGGAAACAACCTGCAAATTTGGAGGTAAAAGAGGATGAACCTAACCTGGACTCTGGCTACTCAACCTAAGATGCTATGACAAAAGGGACCTGAAAGGGGACAATCCATTTAACCGTGCCTAAACTCACTACACAAATAGAGACACATGAGATTCTTACTCCTCAAGCATCTATATGAACCATCACTAACCCTGACTAGCTGGCGGATTTCCCAAACACCAACCTCAGAGGCCTCATGGTAGGACCTTTCCAAGGCTATCAACTGTGTAAAAATCTATCTGAGGGTGTGTCCTTCTTCTACCAAGTGCTCTGCACCACACAGAGCGGTGAATAAATCCCTTAAATAAACTCAACACCTTTCCATCGTGGCATAAAATGTAAGGGCATATCTGGCCACCCTGGAAAATGTATATGCATAGTCTCGAATAGTCAAAGACCCTCGCTGGAAAATAATAAACTTATCCCCGTCAGAAGCTACCCACAGAACTCCCACTAGTATATCTATGTGAGCCCTAGTACTATGAGGAATTAGCATAATATTAACTCCATATAGAGCCCGAGAAACTCCCAAACTCTGTAGCTGTGACTCTAAAACTCTAGGAAAGCTTTGGGGGACCTCCCAAGTGCCTATCGATGGCCTCTTCCTAATAATATGAAAGGAGTGAAGTCAAATGACATTGTAAGGAACCTGAAGACAATACAATGTATACAAGGAGCCAAAAAATGAGGTTCTTTCCTAAAGTGTGCCTTGTAGCATCCAAAATATAGAATCAAACATCTACATACCGATCCGCAGGACTCTACTAGATACTTTCCTAAATCCTAAGACAACGGGGAATCTATAATGATCCAAAAATTGAGTTTTGATGGCATCTACATCAAACTCGTAGACAAGCCTAACCTTGGCCTAGAGCATTAAGTAATAGGCCAGTAACAAGTACCAAAATAAAATAAAAAATAGATGAAGAGAAAATTAAAGGACACAAAAGTACATACCAGAAAGTAAACTAGCAAAACCTAGTATAATGGTTGTAGATCATCTTTTAAAAATACAACCCACAATGAGGTAAAAACTACAAGATAGCTATCCTGAATCAAATCTAGGAAAACTCTGATGACCGAAGGAGAACTGGTTAGTAAGAATGCTAATTGTTCACCGTATCTCTTGAAAAATCTTCTAGACACCTCATACGATCACGTCTTCATTACTGACTCATACTAGGATCTACATCACAAAAGGATGCAAAAGTGTAGCGTGAGTACCTAGAACAACGGGTACCTAGTAGGAATCATAGGCCAACTGGGAAAAATCAAGCATAAAGTAAGGTAAAGAGCAATCATGAGAAAATAGTACAATAGTAAACAATAACATACAGAGAGAGAGATTAATCACAGTAATGTCAAACGAGTATAGTAAAAGGTCAACTACTACTGTGTGAATGTAGTGGACAAAGTCATAAGGAAATCTTGTCCAACGTGACACATACCTGGAGCTCCAAAATAACCAACACAAATAAAAACCATAAATCGGAATACAAGACCAATAACGGGCTAACTACCTACAAATAAGTCAAAGAGAATAACAAATATCCTCATGAAGATAGAAAATAGGGCCTAGTAGCAATAAGACCTACCGACATCCATACTACCGGTAAGTACAACCAAGCATACAAGTAAACCCGTGAGACTCCCCTTGTAAATTCGAAGAGTACAAACAATCGCGAAGTAATGTAATGAAAAGCGGTGCTAGGAAAGGTAAATATGTAACCACACACACCCTCCCTATCACGTAGTCACAGAAGGAAGGACCCATAGGATACATCTCTGTATACCACTAGTCCCCCTATGTACCCTCCCTCAGACTACATAATATGCCAAAGGCATAGAGACCTAGGCGGAAGGCCTGTGGTGGGATTCGATCCCATGTATAAATTCCTCATAAAAATCCAACTTGGGCATTGTCATTAGGGAATAAAGGCAAAAAAACAGGCTCAATATATATATCATATCTCAATGAAAAATACAAGTCCATCTATTAGGAAAATCCAAAGTTACAGTAAAACCCGATGATCGCCATATAGGTCGTATCTAGAAAACACAATGGTAGTGAGAAAATAGGATCAAATGCTATGAGAAAGTAGCTCCATACTGCTCATGAGTGCAGTCGTGGAAGGTATAAATATAATCTATAGGAAATCAATTTCTGATTATTGTTCTTCCAAAAACCAAGTTACCTTTTAAGGTACAAATGTATGCTTGCGACATAAAATAAATAAGTAGTCTAGATCGGCTCTAATATCTAGGGGATAGCTACTAAACTCTAATCACTAATGCAATCTCCTCCCTAACCTCAACTATGTTTTTGAAACGACATGAAATATACAAACATAGACTCGTAGGCCCAGGGGTATAAAACAAGTGAAAATTCCAACAAAGTAGGCCTTAAGCTAAAGTGATAATAGTACCGAGGCTCCAAACTAGTAACCCAGCCTCGAGATGACAAATTACAAATCATATACATCATTACATACCTAGTCTAAAATTAGTAAGTCGATCCTACTTATGAAACACCTTGAATCTTGTTCCTTGGTGCTAATATCCTAAACTAAGTGTAGTGTGAGTTTTTGTAGTGATTTGAAATCATATACAACTTCTATCAAGAAGTTGAATGCAAAGATCTTTCCAAAAGCTTAGTTTTGATATTACTTAGAGCTTGAGTCAACTTTAAACAATCATATCTTTTGATCTTAGTACAGTTTTTGGTTTCCCACAGTATAACTCGTGGTATACAATGGTACGACTCATGATAGGAGTCATACTGCGTGACATGCAACTCCTCTTTTTGCTGCTAATGTGTCACGACCTAATTTCTTAGAGCCTAATGGCACCTACTGTACAACTTGTAGGAGAACCAACCTTGTAGTCCGAAGCAGAGAACTTCTATATCAAAAGTAGAAAGCACAAGTATAATAAGCCGTTATGAATGAGTTTGGAAATAAAAAGAGAAAAAAATTCCCCAAAACCTGGTATCGTTATAATACAAAACCTCTAAGTGCGGAACATAGAGTAAAAATATATAATACAAAGGTATCTCCGAACATGCATGGAGATCAATCCAAATCTAAAGAGAAGCAGGAAAAATATGGATGCCAAGCTTACCTTAAATGTCTAAAAAAAAACAATAGAGTTTGCACGAACAACGGTCTATGAATTATGGTCGGGCACCTATACTTGGATCTGCACATGGGCAAGTGTAGTATAAGTATAAGCTGTCGAAACAACCATACCTAGTAGGCTTTGAGGGTTGATTAGGAACATAACGATAAAAAAAATAGATAACAGAATACAATAAATAGGGTAACAGAAACAAACAGTATATCAGGAAGCTAGCTACTTAGATAGGAATCAAATAACTAGTAAAACATGTCATCGCTAGCTAATCACATAACATAATTTCAGGAAATGAAGAAAGACGTACCCGAAATCCTTGTAGAAATATATCTGAACAATAATAATAAATAATCAGGAGTCAAGTAGAAGAGAAGAGAGTATGAACGGTATACCCTTAAACTCAAGTAAGACAGGAAAGACTGATAAGATGATATGACTCACAATAACCCACGAAATCAGAACTATCCTATAATTAGTAATGTCAATGTAGCAGTAATAACAGTAATGTAATAAACATATAAAAGTTGAGAAGCCCCCCATAAGGAATGCAGAATACATAGTAAACACGCTCACCCGTTGGCCTCTATACGTCTAGGGTACACTAAAAAAATAAGTGCCGAAAAGTAAATAAACAATACGAAGTAACAATCCCTATGTACGTTTCTCTTTCGCTGTCTACGTTTCTCCTCCGGTACCCATAGGTAAAGAAGACAAGTCTTTGGAATGCTACCCTAAATATTCCTAGTATATCCCTACTTCGTTCTATACCCCTTCCCCCCAGTCACCATAGCTCGAAGGCAACGTATTTGGAGGTGTTCCCACCACGTATAATCTATAACGTCATAATATTCTCACATAACATACCATGAGCAAAACAGGTACCACATATGGAATTCAATGCCTCATATATATGTTAATAGTCTTAGTAAGTCATAATACCAACAAGTCATGGCGTCCCATGCCTTAAAAGACGTAATATCGGTAGATTATGTCATCCTACACAATGTCATGTATCACCTAGTCCTCAAGGGAACTGTATCAATAATCCTCTAAAGAGGTGTATGTGATAATATCAAAAAGTTATACTCACTACTGTACAATGATGGACTCAAGTACCAGCGGCGATACTCACAGCCGAATAGAGTCGGTCTCAACTCCCAACATTAATTAGTCAAGCAATATTTCCTAGTACCATGGTGTAAAACCTGGGATAAATCAAGTAAAAAAGTAGTACAAGGTGCTCGGTACACTGCCTAGTCTAAAATAGTTAAAGGTCATTTAGCTTATTATTATTAGAAAATTTCAATTTATTAGTTTATTTCATTATACATTAACATTACTAAAATCAATGTATAGCCTTCACGGCTCAATAATTATATGGTGATACTGGCCTAGCCCCAATGCACTCGCAATGGAGCCTATGGCCTGGCCTCTCTTATAACTCATGCAAAACATATCAGCAAGTGTTTATACATGAAATGACAACCACCTATGCCCTGAACAGGTATCACTCAACATATCCTAGGTTACATACACCTTATTAATACAGATACTGAAATAGGTAGAAAATGAGGAACGGATGAAAGAATGGTCCAAGTTTACTATAACAACCTAGATACCCAAACCACAAATGCTATTTAGTACCATTGTTATAGATATATACCCAGAGATAGCCCCACGTAACCTACTTGTCCTCCAACAATAAAGCATTGTAAATACACAAATGTTACTCTGATTGATATTAAACGAACTCCAATTGCTCTGGAACTTGTGAAATAATATTTATATATTAAGATAAGTATAAAGGAATAAATTATACTAGGCTCCAGAATGGGCCTAAAATCTAACCTAAAATGGGCCTATGGGACCTATTTGTTGGAATTGAAAATAAACTTTGCCACGGGCTTTCCGACATTACCATGAACTCGTGCTCCAAATTGAGCACAATTCAAGTGTAGGAAGGCCATCAAAACATCCCGGGATAGATTTGAATATAAAGGATCAAAATGCAAGCTTTACGGGATTGAACAGGGAATTTCAACAAACAAAATATATTGCCGAGGGAAATAACTTAATGGATGATAATTTATTCTATAAATAAATGAATTATATTAAGGTTTTTTTTTTTTCACTACTTGGCTCCATTGATGGAGGAAACTTAGATTTTCAAGGAGTAAATCAAAGAAGAAAACTTACCAATTTGCGGGGAAATCGAAGGGGAAGAACTTAGGGGCTTTCTCAACCCATGCTGGACTTTTTGGATGGTTTTTTGCACGAAATTTGAGGGGAAATGAGAGGGGCTTGCTGTATTATGAAAAAAAAGTCATGCATGGATTATTTATATTTCCGGTGATTTGTTCATCATGATCACGTGAAGAAAGATCGCGATCACTTAGAGGAATTATTTTGCACATCGTAATCACATAATAAAGCATCATGATCACGATGATTTTGGGAATATTGGAGCATCATGATCGCGTATAAGATGGCACAAGATTGAGTCTAAAAGAATTACTGGAACACATCATGATTGTGTAAGCCTGGACCTCGATCGCGTAGAGGAACTATTAAGATTCATAATGATCTCGTGGAAAGGTTTAGCGATTTTGATGAGAAATTTTGTCTGCATTAGTTGCAGCTTTTAATAGTAGAAAGCAATGAGAAGAAATACTCTGAATCACCACTCGAAATGCATTCGGAGTCTAATTGACACAAAGAAACTATACACGCATACCCAAAATAAAAATTTTAGACTCAATGGTGCTGTCAAAATCAGGATTCAAGGTCGTTTTGGGAAAATGTTGACCAAGTCAACCAATTGGCTTAAAACCATAAAACTCTAACAAGTACCTAAAAAATATAACGACATGTCCAGTTAGCTAACCAACACTCTCACTAGCCTAAAATCATCATTCTGGAGCTGATGAAAGCGTTAGAATTCTGTTCCAACACTCTGAACACCAAAATACAAATTAATCTCCAAATTAGGCATTAAACTTAACTAGAATTCAAAAATCAGCATAAATTGCAAATGAAAACTCTAAAATACGAACTTACGATCAATTTTGACTTTGCTTGGCATTCTAGAGCTAAAAGAATTAGTTCTAAGCTCATAGTGAAGGAAAGTTGACTAAAGTCAATGAGCACTTAGTCTTAGGCTTTAAAACAGGCAATGTGAGATATTTCTCAACTGTTCCACCAGGAATCTAGATTACCGGTTCTAGCAAGTCATAAATGACCTAAGATAGTTAATGGAAATCTCTGGAATGCAAAACATCATGTATTTCTCATAAATGACCATGAGGGTCACTACAACATCCACTACTAAAAGGACTTTCATCCCCGAAAGCCAAGTAAAAGCAATAAATAAATAGGGAAAGAAGTACCTAATGTCTCAAACAGCTGCAGATACTTCTTTTGCATCTCACTCTAAATATCTTAAGTAGCTTTCTCGATCGAAAAAAGCCTCCACTATACCCTAAAAATTGGAATCTCCCTAGATCTCAGCTTTCTAACATCCTTAGCCAACACTGCTACCAGCTCCTCAACAAAAGATAAATTCTTATCCAGCTGCATTGAATCCTCTTGAATAACATGAGACTCATAAAAAATATAATGCTGTAACATAGAAACATGAATAACCAAATGGAATTCTTAAAGCATAGAGCTAAGGCCAATCGGTAGGCAAAATCACTAACTTTATCCAAAATATCAAATTGTCCGATATACTAGGGATTAAGTTTTCCTTGCCTTAGAAGACTTTATCAGTGACTCAAAACCTAATGCGTGAAGCGTATGATCAAAATAGCTCTTCTACCTACTCTGTGTTGCCCGCAATCTATCCTGAACCAATCAAACTCGATCAAGAGAATCACGTAATAAATTTGAAGACTGGACTTTAGCATCAAATCCGTCAACCCAATCAATAAGCGACCTACACCGCCTAATTCAAAATGCATCAAAAGGTGTCA
>JBDJHY010195358.1:0-11739 GCA_039654485.1 Withania somnifera | reverse complement strand
TATGGAGGAATAGAAATGGACTTAGTGCTCGACTCTAAATCATTACTAAATTCGGTGTCCCTATCTGGAGGGACACAGAGAAGGTCAATCAGAAACACATTAGAAAACTTCGTAACAATATGTACAAAATCTAAATAAGGAATACCAGCACTGGTATCCCAAACAAAGGCTAAATAAGATAAGAACTCCTTCTTAACTAATCATTGAGACTAAAGAAAAGTTATAACTTTCCAAGTAAATGACCCACTCATACCCTTCCACTCTAGAAGAGGAGCAGAAGGAACATACAAGGAAATAATCTTGGCATGACAACCCAAGACATCATGATAAAGGCATAGCCAATCCATACCTATAATAAAATCAAAATCAATCATATAAAAAATTCAAGTATATCCATGTATTACAAAAAGTTAAAGCAATAATACAGGACTGGTACACCCGGTACACCTCTATGGAATCACCAACAAGGGTAGACACCCGAAGGGCCACTATCATAACATCTAATATTATGTCAAAACCAGCAGCAATATAAGTAGAAATATATGAAGACCATAAATCAAATAGTATAGACGTAGGGTGATAGAAACTAGTATGATACCTATAACTACTACATTAGAAGCCTCAGCCTCAGGCACCCTGAGAATACATAACACTAAGTAAGATCATCTCTGGACTGGGTTGTAGCATAGTTATCACCCCTACCAGTTAACTGTGCTTCTCTACAAGGTTTTGTACCTCTTCTAATGCTAGCTAGGGGAGCAGGTGCTCTAGATGGAATTTGTGAAGCCTATTAATCCTTTAACTGACTATGTTGGGGGTCAAATTTCCTCAAATGGACGAGCTCACCACTAGTATAATAATTTTTTATAGTAGCAGTCTACTGCAGTGAACTTAAAATATCAAAATAACCACTCTGACTTGAGTATCTCTTTTAGAAACCATAGGAACTATCCTCTTTAGTAAAACAAATCAAAATATCTGACTACTACTAGAAGTATGCAAGCTTCTTGGAAAGGATTAGGGTGATGAAATTGACTATCCCTATCAAAATAATATAACCTCTTGAGGAGGCATAAGATGACAACCTAGAAGTCCAGGTCCTTTTACCCTAGAAGTATCTAAACTCCTACCTTTCATAAGCTCAAAATCACTTAAAGCCCCAATCACCCCTAGAGCGTATTCCCCTTCTCAGGGTAGCATAGAATACTATGAATAGGATAAATCAATCCACTCATAAATCTTTTGATCCTCTCCTGCTCACCTAGGGGTATGGTTAAGAATATCATGACAAGGCATTAAGGAGAGACTCAAACTTAGCAATAAAAATTCCCTCCTAAGATATATTGTCGAACTAGTGCCTGAGATCCTTTCTCTTGCTAAGAAGAATAAATTT
Organism: Withania somnifera; assembly: GCA_039654485.1. Taxonomy (NCBI): domain Eukaryota; kingdom Viridiplantae; phylum Streptophyta; class Magnoliopsida; order Solanales; family Solanaceae; genus Withania; species Withania somnifera. The sequence continues at coordinate 10,346 of JBDJHY010195358.1, read as the reverse complement.
ATTAACAAACTATTTGGAAAACACCTCCCAAGACATGGGAGGGGATCTATCTAGGATAGAATCAACTTATTCATGCCACCACTAAATGACTATCCCACATAATTAAAGTACTAGTTATTCAACTCATGCACCTAAATAATTTGATGAACTGTAACAACTTGTGGCATGTGGAAATGAACTCATAAATATCATTTGAATATCCACCCTTAAACTGAGATGGAACCATCTTTCTGAACTACTCGTACTAGTGTTGCTACTCGTTAGACATCTCTTGGATGGCTTCACCTATAGTCTAAACACTAGGTAAAGGCATCTCATAATTTCTCTATACAATCAATAGATGTCTTACCTGATCTTATAACACTTGCGACTGGCCTACCGCGTATAAAACATTGGCAACTAACTTTTCGAACCCTAAACCACTGATATAGCATATTGATCTAGGGTTTTTTCCTTGACTCAAGTATGAGAACCATATAGTTTACCACTCTGAGAAAAACTCTCAAAATTCCCTAATTGTCAAAGAAGTGTATCTTGTAACAATATTACCACCATATATTCCTAAGGAATCTTCTCCTTCTTTCTCTCAATGTCGGGCACTATAGAGGCTTCTTTGTCTTGCCCTCTAACTGGTGAAACTCCCTTTTCCCCACCTCTACCTCTAGCTCGGCTTATACCCCTACCTCGAGTAGCAGACTTAAGAATAGGTTGATTATCTCTTTGTCTGAAGCTCTGTTCCTAGCCATCTTTCAAAATAACATGCAAGACTCAACACATGGCAAACAATCATGCTAAACAAGAATGAAATAGGGAAGTATGTTTCACTATAGTTCTATAGCCTTTCGAGGATAAGTAATGGATATCCCTGCAACAATATGTGAGCCTCTACTAAACTTGTCTTGTATACAGTGGTACTTATAAACCTAGATCTCTAATGCCAATTTGTCAAGACCTAAAATTAATTCGTGATGGAACCTATCCAAACCAATATGGTAGGTCATCTAAAAGAAATGATAACAAAAGAATATAAAAAATTATTTCAATTAATGAACCAGCAATAAGTTTAGAAGGTTAAAATGGTAAATACATTTATATTTCTAAAACCAGGTGTTGACTATCCATACAAGCCCCTTGTAATAACCCACAAGTAATTTACTTGCTTTTCTGTATTTTTTTAGATCCATTTGATAGTTTTCCAAGTCATTTATGACTTGTCGATACTGCTAGTGTGGTTCCCTAGCATCTCAGTTGCCTATTATATCAGTTTTCTAATTTTGATGACTTAACCTTGAAAAAGTGAAACTTGAGAGTGAATTCTAGTAAACACACTCGGAATTGGGTTCTGATAGTTTTATTATCTTTGGAACACTAACTTTTGTCTAGTTAGAACTTTAGTTTATGGACCAATTTTTTTCATTTTGAGTTTGAGTTGATTTCTAGAAATTCTGTTCAACTGGAGTTCATTTTGGAGCATCTAGTGGCTTATGATGATCAGAGTTTGGATCAGAATTTTGATGTTTTCATCAGCTCTAAAATGATAAATTTTGTCTAGTTAGGTCTTTGGTGAGATTATCGAGGTGTTCGGTGTATTTTTAGGAGCTTGGCTTAGTTAGTATTTGGCTAATTTTGGGTCATTTGGGTTGGGAGTTATTTTTTTATACAATCCCATGTGGTTATTTCAATGATTCCTTGAGTCCAGAATATCTTCTACATGTTGTGTGCATATTTGATTTCCTAAAATTGATATTTGATTCCATTTTGAGACCTCTTTGAGAAATTTGGAAATGCTGAGAATAATTTCTTTGATGTCAAAATTGCAGGCATAGTGCCTTCATCACGATCCTATAGGCATTAGGTTGTGATCATAAAAGTATAGGTTCTTGTTCTTCGTGATCGCGTATACCTTATTTGCGATGCATAGTTTTGTATTCTTTATTTATCATGATCGTAGAGCCTCATCACGTAATACTGTCCCTTTGTTTCCTCCTTTCACATAATCACGAGCTTTACCTTTGTAATAGAAATGGCCAATAAGTTCCTCTCTTGTGATCACACCACTATTCCTCGTGATCGCAATAGCCAACATGCCTGGCACTATATAAGTTGGTTTCCTTAAAATTTTAGACATTCCCATCTTAATTTTCTTAATCTAATCCCTTCCCACCATGTAAATTATTGGGGAATTAGCTTCTAGGTGGCAGAGGTCTTTTTTTGCGATGTGGTTCATGTTCCTCTCAATCGTCGGTGAGTTGCCTTCGTTCAAGCTTCTTATCAATGGTGAAATTCCACCATGGAATCTTTTGACTAAGATTTGTGTCACTTGTTAACTCTTTCCTTTCAAGCTAGTGTTGGGTTATTTATTCGTACGTTGAGCATTTTTTACTCCTTAGCCAGCCTTTTGTTCGCCTTTTAGTACATAATAATCCTCTTTAATCCAAGTTTTCTTCCATGATAACATAAAATATCCCCGTCAATTGAGGACTTTCTGGAGGTCCAATTGAGATTATTTTTTAGCCACAAGTTCCTTGAGATGAGGCCATCATGCACATATTTTTAGTTTATTTAGCTAGGCTGCAGGGCCCAAAGTTCATTTATATGCCTAATTTCTAACACAAATTGTACTTGGCAATATGGGTTTATTTATTTGTGTTTAGACCTCTGGCTATGTATTTTGATAGTTTTAAGAAGATTTGGTCTTACTCAATGCCTTCTAAGGATTTTTGCGATGCCTAGGTTTTCTAGGTTTGCCTTTTCTCAAACTGTGTCAGTATATCTTACTCATAGTGCAACTGGATAGCATGTAAGGTTAGTAATTAGGCTTGATCACCCTTTGCATCATGTTAATTACGATTATTATCCCTTTTATGCCTTATCGACCTTTGAGTGTTGTTGTCTCTTAGTTTCTACCTTGGTGATCTCTATATGGTTGGATTGTTACAGTGGTCCTTGATCTCTTGTCCCTTGTGTGTTTTATCGGACCTCAAGGGCCTTTGTTTTTCCTGTGCAGGGATATGGGATTATTTTTAGGCCTTTTTTGGCTGATTATCTGCCTCGGGGATGGATTGTATTTGTACTTCCTTTAAGCTAGGGTGCAAGATATAGTTGTGTGCCCTTTTAAGGCCTATGCCTATTAGTTATGGCCTCTGACCGATCGTGGTGTTCCCTTATTGCACCTAGGACTTGTGGTTATTTCACTTGCATGACCATGGAGGGTGTTATTCGTCCTATTTAGGAAGGTGGATCCTTGGCTAAGATATGTGGAGCCCAGTTAATTGTGCTTCCTGGGTGGTTTGGAATATGGTTACTAGGAAGTCTTGGTCGGTTTCTTAGTCATTTTATATGTCTGATAGTTTTGTTTGTGAGCATGTATTGGTTATTGGGGCACAAATGAGACTAGTTCGAGATATGAGATAACCTAATGTACTAATAAACCAAACTTTTCATTAAATAAATATGTAAGGAAATTTACTTGTGTATTTATATATTTGCAACCACTTATTGATACAGAACTATCTTCTCGTGCTATTATTACATCATTTCAAACTATGACCTATGCTTCTACTAGTCACTTGGCTATGGGTTGGGTATGATTCTAAGATTTCAAACTGGTATATGATTTGGCCTCGACTGCGGCACAGCGTCGGTTGCTTGAGACTTGAGATTGTGGAACTGACTTATGATTGGACTCTAGCATAGTTCAACCTTGACAGCCAAGTTACGTACAACATGGGATTATGCATTGTACTATAATTACGTTTATACTTATGCACCCCCTTACATTTTATAATTTCCACGTTTGTTTGTGCCCTTTGGACCTTAAGGAAATCCACATTTGGTTCTTGGATGTTCTATTTGTGCCTACCGGCGGGATGGAGCACCATGTAGGTTTTTATTTGCTTAGGTAATCATCTTATTTGGTCTACTAGCTGAATGGGGCATCAGAAGATTTTGTTTACTATCTTATACGCTTGCCTTATTTCCTTAGTTTTTCTTACTGTATCAGCTTTTTCTTCCTTACCTTTGTTATTTCCTTGGTTTTCCATGATCTTGTGTTAGTTGATTACTATGTTGGAGTTCTACTATGTGTCACACTGATATTAGCCTTTTCATTATTTAGATTTGCCTAGTTTCTGCATTAGATAGTTGGTTTTTATGCTTGGTCTCCCTTGTATAGCTAGGTGTGTTGCCATTTTCCTTGGTCTAGAGATTTTTACTTGTTAGAAACTGTATTCTTACTCTTTTTTGTATTTCTGGGGGTATTTTTGATAAGATACCATGTTGCTTTATGTTATCCCCTAAGTTGACTGTAATCCAGCCATTATTGAATTTCCGAACTAGGCCAGTTTGTTTCCTCTATCTCCTACTTAATGATTGTCTAACTTACTTGATATTTAGAATATTCCTTAACAATATATATGTTTACCTTCTTGTCATTACCTTATCTTTATTATTGATCTTGTTGATGCTTTATTTCCACCTTATGCTTTCGCTTTTGGCCTATGATGCCTATTAGGTACCTGTTGTTCTTGGTACCCATGCTTCACTTCTGTATTGTTTCCTTGGTGTAGGTCTTGGTGAGAGCCATCATTTAGAATATGATTTGCACGGTTAGATTTTGAGATTTTCGGGGATCATTCTCCATTTGCAGAAATGTCTACCTCAACTTGCAGTCGGAGATAGTTATGCTTTTGCATTGTATTGAGCTACTGTACCCTATTGTTTTTAGATGCCTTATACCACTGATACCAGGTCTTGGGGATAGTTGTTGTGGTTGCTCTTATGTTATGCTTTGTGGTTGCTCTTATGTTATGCTTTCCTTTTTCTCTTATTCTTGTTCTTTATTTCTTGTTGTTTAGGTCTTGGGTTGTCGTCTGTTGCTTGCCTCTCCAGTCAATGGGTTTAGGCTTGGCTACCAATGGGACTTGGTAGATTCCATCATGACAACATTTTTGGGTTATGACAGAGTAGTATTGGAGCTTCAGTTCACCAGTATTATCGGTACAAAGGTGGGTGTCTAGTAGAATCCCATGGACCGGTATGTAGATGTTTGTATCGTATCTTTGGGAGGATACAAAATTCTTTTAGGAAAATGTTCACTTCTTGCCATGCATTGAGTTTCTATCATTTCCTTAAGATCTTATTTGCCTATATTCTTTTTAGATTTCTAGGAAGAGGCCTTTCATAGGCATTAGTGAGGGTTCTGCTTATGCTGATGGAGATGCAATTCAAGGTCAAATTTAGGAGGGGATAATTAATTTTTCATTCAACATAAGGGATGTACCTTATCTTGTATAGTATTTAGGGTCAGGACAAGTTTCACCTTGTATCACAATCACACCAGATCATTAGTGCACCAGGGTTGGACTGGGATGCCAAAGGATGCTTTGAGAGGTTTGGCAAGTAGAGATGGGGCTATTGGTATCCAATAGGGGTCTTCTTCCATGTGGCGCTATGCAACTAGATTTTACCTATCAGCCCTCTAATGAATAGGCTATAGGGTTTCATTAGAGGGTTGACCTTTTCACTTCGTGTTACATCCAGGCATTTAGTAGGAGTTGGGACTACTCCCGAAGGTCATAGGACAGGTGTTGGCTCTAGTAAAGTAGGTCGTGGAACTTATGGAGATGGCGGTTAGGAAGTCTTCCAGTAGACAGGACCATAGGGGCTATTTTAGAAGTCCTATCCGGAGTAGGGAGTCAATGAGTTGCTTCATTTTTGAAGAATTTAGGCACTACGTTAAAGATTGTAGCCACGAGGATGCAGCAGTCAAATCCCCACCTCAGTATGGGATCGGGTATCTAGGGTAGGGTAACTAGGGATAGGTCTCGCTCGTCATAGTTTTCACTCGAGTTCTTAGGGTAGTGGTTAGCATGGAAGAGTATTTGGTGGTCGTTTTAGGAGCAAAGCTTTAAGGGGTTCTTTGAGTGTTGAAACCTCGGGCATTTTTCAAGGGACTGTACTCGTACTATAAGGAGTTGGGCCTTGGAAAGATGTTTTGGGTGTGGAGTTTGGGTGCACTATGCAAAGAACTACACTTAACAAGGGTTTACATTAGATACAATTTTACCTCTATGAGAAGTTAGGCAGGGTATGGGTCTCAACAGTGAGTGTGTTTCATATAGAAGAGTTGACTCATGGTCTAGGGGTTCCCTTGTTATGGAGGCTCCAGCCAGATCGACCATAAAATCCCTCCAGACACCTTTTATTCTCTAATCTTAATAATGCACACACCATTGAGGGTGACCCCAAGGATCTTTCAGGTGAGTCATGATTGATTTATAGTTATGCCTTTGGTGTTCTATCTAGGATGTCCTATTTTGATTATTTAAGCAGTATAATAATTCATGGCACCACAACTTCCCCTTGTGTCAGGTATTATGGCTTTAGTCTTAGCCCTTCTATGATTTATCCTAGCACTACTACTTATGTGGTATGTAAAGTACTTTCCCCTATTGAGTTAGTATAGAGTATGTGTATCCTTTTTTTTGAATATTTATTTTGGCCTTTTTGTGTTGGAGAGGTTATGGAGGACTAGGAGGCCTTCGAGGGAGGTTTTTCTTTTACTACTGGAAGCCAAGGGTGATTTTGATAATTATTAGATAGGATGGGTCTAGGTTGTGCCTATGGTTTTGGGGGTTGGGTGATTATTTTGTAATGTTTGGGAATGGGCTAGTTACCCTACTTTTATATAGTTTTGGACTATTTCTCCATATCCTTAACATAAGTCATTCCTAGCGTACCTCAGCTGAGTGATAGGGATCTCTTAAGCACTTGTTGGGTTATGGTTAGTCTTGTTTGCAGGCCCGAAAACTTGTTTTTAAAAGAATTCCTTGGGCTTTGTGTTTCGCTCTTCCCCTTGTTCAACTAATTTTGCCTATTGGTTTTTGGGTACTTTTATAGGAGTTGTCTAGTCCCACTATCCTGTTTTATCCAGTTTGTCCTTCCTTCTTAGATGTTGTTCTCTAAGTACCACTTCAGTTAACCCATATAGTGAAATGACTCATTCTTCCCTAAGTCATCCTATGATATGATGGCCCACTTAACATGGGCTAACTTAGGTTCCTTTCGTTTGCTTAAATTCTTTCTTTCTTTTTCTATTCTGATATTCTTTGTCCTGTATTCTTTTAGGGATTGGAGCCTGAGCATAAGATGATATAGTTATCCTAAAGGCCGGAGGTGTTCCTTTTCAGAGGTGGATTGGGCGTGCGGAGCTACTCTAGGTGCTTTCCTTAATTTTTTTGATGCTTTGAGTTATGTTGTCTTGAGAGTGCTCGCATAGACCACAGTGTTCCTAGTACTGTGATGGTTGCTTTGATGCCTTCAAAAGTTGGTTATGCTATGCCTTATGGTTTTACCTTAATGGTTTTTCCTATATGTCCTTAGTTTGCACAATTGAGGTATGGCATAAAAGGTGGGGCATTATTGTTCTAGAAGTTAGAGCTTGCATAGTATAGGTATGTGTTTTTAGTTTTGTAGTGTTTTCTACTAGTTGAGGTTGGAGCGCTTTCAAGGTCTTATGATGTGTATGTGTTCACAGAGTATGGACTTGCATTTGGGAGCAGCAGGTTAGAGGGTGAGTACCCCTTGGGGGCAGGTAGGTGGTATGAATTGGCTCCTTACTATAGTGTGGGGATCTTGGGTTCTAGTGGTTGGGTCCGTGGGTTGTGAGCTAGCATTTATAGTTAGTGATCTTTAAGGTGCCACGATCAGAGTAGAGGATGGTGGTTATGTATTATTATTGGTGACTGCATGGATATTAATTATTTGTCAATAGGGTGTTGAGTGCTGATTAGTTATTATGCTCTTTTAAGAGAGGTTCAATATGATTCCTGGTCATTGATTGGTTCTAATATGCGAGACTTCGTAGTTATTTTCAGGTTTGCATTGATTCATGATCGTGGTCGGGTGAGTTGGTGGTTGTAGCCGCCACCAGGAGTTGGGTAGCCTATGTTTCTCGGGGTCCTCAATAGGTTTTGAGTTTTTGGTAGTGCTACCTTGTTGGTCAGATAGTTTCTCGACCTCCTAGCTCTCCATTGTACTATGCCCTTACTCCATCTTTAGCTTTTGGGTGGGTTGGTTTATCTTGGTATAGCATGGAAATAAAATTGTAGTGAGTTGCCTTGTTATGGTAATATGGGTTAGTTGGGTCCCAGAGGGATTTTGGTGTTGAAAGTTCCTTGGAAAAGCATTGTTTGATTGGTTAGGTTACCTTAGGTTTGCGAAGAGGTATGTAAAGCCAATACACTCTCATCAGTTGGAGCCTGCTCGTACCAGTTCGTTCTTGACTTTTGAGGACGAAAGACCTTTTTAGTGGTGGATGTTGTAATAAACCGTATGATCATTGACTTGCTATTTTGTCTTTTTTGTGTTTAGAGCAATTTGGTAGTTACCAAGTTATTTATGATATGTTGGGACTGGTAGTTTCATTCTCTAACATCTCAGTTGCTCATTATCCCGATTTTCCTGCTTTGAAGGATTAACCTTAAATAGTGGGACTTGAGAGTGAATTCCTAGTAAACAAGCTTGGAATTGGGTTCTGACAGTTCAAGTTAGGTTTGGAACACTAACTTTCGTCTAGTTTGACCTTTAGTTTATGTCCCGGGGTTTTATCTTTGAGTTGGTTTGTGGGAATTTATTTCAACCAAAGTTTATTTTGAAGCCCGCGGTAGCTTTTGATGATTGAAGTGTCTATTCCGATGCTTTCATCAGCTCTTGAATGGTGATTTTGGGCTAGTTTGGTCTTTTGTGCACTTGTTAGGGTATTAGGCGTCCTATTTTTTGCCTTGGTGGCTTAGTTAATTTTTGGTCAATTTTTGTTCGTTTTGGTTGGAGCTCTTTTTGCCTAAAATATTTTTTATGGTTGTTTCCATGATTCCATTCATTCTGGAATGTCATTTCCAAGCTGTGTGCGTATTTGGTTTTCATAAATCCATGCTCGGCTCCATTTCGATCCCTCGGGAGCTTCTTGAAAATGCTAAAAACAACTATTTTTGCTTTCAAAATTGCAGGCATAGTGCCTTCATCGTGATCACATAGGCTTGGGTCACGATCGTGGAAGCCTAGGTTCTTATTCTCCACGATTGCATAGGCCTTGATCTCGATCGCGTAGCTTTGTATTCTTTATTCATGGAAATTGTGGAGCCTCTTAACGCTACCGTGTTCCTTAATTTATTCCTTCATCGCGATCTGAGTTTCACCTTGTAATTGCGATGACCAATAAGTTACTCTCTCTCTATTGTGTCATAATTTCTCACGATAGCGAAGGCAAGTGTACCTAGCAGTATATAAGTCTGTGTCCTTGAAATTTCAGACATTCCCCTCTTAATTTTCTTACTCTAACCTCCCTCTCCACCACGTAAATTGTTAGGGAATTTTCTTTTAGGTGACAGAGATAGTTGGTTGAGGCATGGTTCATGTTCCCCTCAATCATAGGTGAGTATCCTCCATTCAAGCTTCTTATCAATGGTGAATTCCACCGTGGTAGCTTTTGACCAAGCCTTGTGTCACTTGTTAACTTCTTCCCTTCCAGATAGTGTTAGGTTGTTTATTGGTGCGCTAAGCTATTTTTACTCCTTAGCCATCCCTGCATTCACCATTCTATACGTAATTTTCTCCTTTAATTCTTGTTTTCTTCCATGGTAACACAAATTTTCCTGCGCAATTGAGGACCTTACGGAGGTCTAATTGATCACATCATTTAGAAAAAAATTCTATCAGGTGAGGCCTTCATGCCGGCATTTTTAGTTTATTTTTCAAAATACGAGGCCCACAGGCCCCTTTTTAGGCCCAATTGTCGACCATGATTACACTTGGAAATATGGGTTCCATTCTTCGTCTTTGACCTCTAGATATGTATTTTGTTAGTTTCAAGAAGATCTGTGCTTATTTAAAGCTTTAGGCTGGTGTTGGCGCACTTTTTGAGGATTTTTTTTCAGCGCCCAAGTGGGCTAGGTTTCCTTTTCTAAAGACTGCGTGAGTATATAGCATTATAGTGCGATCGGCTAGCATGTAGGGTTGGTAATTAGGGTTTATTACCCTTTATATCATGTTAGTTACGATTATTATCCCTTTTATACCTTCTTGGCCTAGTAAATGATTAGGTAGTGCCCTATGGGCTATTGTATGACCTTTGAATGTTGTTGTCTCCTAGTTTCTACCTTGGTGATCTCTATGTGGTTGGATTGTGACTGTGGTCCTTGATCGTCTATCTCATGAGTATGTTACTATGCCTCCAGGGCCTTGGTGTTTCGATAGTAGGGATGTGGGATTATTATGTACACCTCCTTAGGTCGTGTAATGACCCTTAAGGTCATTTTTTTTATGAATACGTGTTATCTTGCATCCTA
>JBDJHY010195328.1:0-11739 GCA_039654485.1 Withania somnifera | reverse complement strand
TACTACGGTACCATAAGGGGGCTATTGATATGGGTTTATTTTACTCTAACGAATATTGTACAGATCTTGTTGGTCACGCAGATGCAGGTTATCTATCGAACCCACATAAAGCTCGATCTCAAAAATTCTATGTCTTTACATTTGGAGGAACCGCTATATCATGGTGATCTACAAAGCAATATGTCGTTGCTGCTTCTTCAAATCATGATGAGATAATCACTATGCATTAAGAAAGTAGAGAATGTGTGTGGTTGAGATTGATGATACATTCTATCCAAGAAAGATACGGCCTGAATGATAATATCATGGCACCCACGGTCCTATATGAAGACAATGCTGCATGAATAGTCTAATTGAAAGGAGGCTTATCAAAGGAGACCAAACAAAGCACATATCACCAAAGTTGTTCTTTACGTATGATCTTCAGAAAAAGGGTGATATTGATATACAACAAGTCCATTCAAGCGGTAATCTAGCAGATCTATTCACTGAGTCTCTACCAACGTCAACTCTTGAGAAGATAGTGCATAGGATTGGGATGCGAAGACTTAATCGCTTGAATCATGGTCTTCATCGGGGGGAGTAAAAATATGCAATGTACTCTTTTTCCCTTAACCATGGTTTTTATCCCATTGGGATTTTCCTGGTAAGGTTTTTAATGAGGTAGCCGCAAATGCGTATTCCTAAATTGTTGTACTCTTTTTTCTTTCACTAGAATTTCTCCCACTGGGTTTTTCCTTAGTAAGGTTTTAGAGGCACATACAAAGGGGAGTGTTATAAATATCCTTAATGTGAATGTCCACTTAATACTTCCGCAAGCAGCTCTGTAAGCAGGTTCTACAAGCAGCTTATAAGCAACTCTACAAGCAGGTTCGACCAGCAGCTCCGCCAGCAGGTTCCTATAAGCAGCTCCATAAAAAGCTTCCTATAAGCAGCTCCATAAGAATCTTTGTAAGCTACTTCTTTTCTTCTATAAATAGGAAGTCATTTCAGTTCATTTTTTATAGAAGTTTGAAGTTTAATAATATTTAGTTTCCCTCTATATACTTTTCTGTGGTGTATTTACTTTATAGTCTTACATTTTATAACAAGAATGTGTTTGATACATAAAAATAATTAACTTCTCCAAGTTAATTAATTAAAAAAATACATAGGATAAATACTAAATATGGGATATACAATTAATATATAAGACTTGGTTTATTACATTATTTCATGAATATATATCTTTGTCTTGTAATATCAATGTCTTTCAAATACTTTGATGATTAGGAGGTTAATTAGCTATTGTATATTACAATACAAACTAACCATTATATTTAATGCAGTATTGATAGAACTTGATTTATTACATTATTCTACAAACAATACTATAACCTCCTAATATTAATTTATTTCATACTTAGATGATTATTGTAATGATCCTCAAGGTCATTTTTTATTTTCTATGTATCTTATAATTTTTCCATTTCTTGTAGCTGGATCACAATAAACTATGTTCGATTTCACGGTTGGTTCGGGAAAAGGGAGGCTTTTGGATAAGTTTTAGAGAAAATCTCAATTTTTAGCTTTTAAGTGTGTGTTGTGGAACTTTAGGGGTCCTATGGAGTTTGGAACCTTGAATTTGAAATCCTTCAGTTCCATGAGCTCTGGAATGTCTATTTTAATTTAGGAGGACCTTTCTTTTCTATTTTTACCCATTCATAGTTGTTTTGAGTGGTTTGGCGGAATAAAGTTAAAGTTTTAAAGGGATTGTTGACTTTTATCAACAGTTAGACTTAAATTTGTCGGATTCAAAATTCGATGGTTCTGTTGGATTTGAAATATTACTTTGGTCTAGTTTGAGTTTGAGTTTTGTTTTTGTAGGCCTCAAGGGCGTTTTTGTGCTTTTAGTTAAAATTTAGTTTTATAGGCCTTTAACGAATATCGAGTCAAGAACACCTCAGATTTTTATTTTGATGACTCTGCTAAGCCCAAAATATCAAATTTAGTATGTTTACAAAAATAATTTGTTTGCACGGAATTTTGAACAAATAGTGAGGGTCAATTCTTTGTTGTAAAAACTTCACAAAATGTTGCAAAAAAATGTTCTTGTAGATGACTGATTTATTTGTAATGACCCTTGAGATATTTTTCGTATTTTTACGACTCTCTCATACTTAGACCATTCCTGTAATTACCCCAAGTCATTCTTAAATTTTTGGAATTGATAGGTTGGGTCCCTAGCAGTTGTTATAGTTTAATACCTTTATAAATTATAGCTTCTTCGGGACTAACTCATTTCATATAATACCGAATTTCATTTTTGTTACTTCCTTTAAGTCTGCAATATCGATTATATAATGATTTTATATATGGATTTTCGAAATCAGACTCTGTTTCTATGTGCCTTTTTTAAATTTTCCAAAAAACTTTCATAGAAGGACGCAGAGACCGATTTATCGGCCAGGTAGCCAATAAATTTGCTAGATGACCAATTTATCGGTGGCCGATAAATCTTCCAATGAATGATTTATCGATCATTCGGTATGCTTATATAAGTTTACCTTCCACTCGATTTATCTAATTTTTTCTCCAAAATTCAGAGTTTTCCTTGGTTTTTCTAGAGCGATTTAAGAGACTTTAAAGATATTTATCCAAGTTTTATTCGGTAGAAACTTATTACGGTGGTTCTACAATCATTTCTATCGGGTAATTCTTCATTTTCTATTTTACATACATTTTCAAGCTTATATCTTCTATTTCTACCACTAGAAACCTGTAACGCTTCCAGGTGTGGTACAAGACAGTGGAAATGAATGCAATGGTGACATACGTCCCCTCCTCCAGATGAAGCACCTCAGAACTGTTCAAGTGAACGGGTCTTTCCCCTACTATTACTAATATGATCCTTGTGCAACTACTCAAAACTTCTAGCAGCCTCGATCGGACTATGCAAAATGGCTCCCTCAGACTGGGAGGCTAGAAATACCGATACCCTAAGCGAATGAATCAACTCCTTTATGAACTTGGATAGCTTCTCTCGCTCATCAGGCAAGATGGCTAAAGTATGTCTAAATAGCTCGTAGAAATGGGATAGATACTCGTCCACTGTCATACTCGCCTTCTCTAAATCATCAAACTAATGGTAGAGGCCATCCCTCTCACTGCGAGACACATATATATCAACAAAGGATCGCGAAAATATCTCCCAAGTCAGGTGGAGAGACCCAACTGGTCTAGAATCAACATAAGAACGCCACCACTATCTAGCCCTCAAAGCTGCAAAACTGTATAATTTACCCTATGCATCTGTACTAACCCCACACTGTGCAGTAACTCATGGAAAGTGGTTAGAAACTCATATAGATCTTCAGTCAACCCACCCTAAAACTGCGGTGAATCCATCTTTGTAAAACCTCTCGTACCTCTTCTGTTGATCAGCATACATCTCTATAATAACTACACTTTCAATCCCAATACCCAAAATCTATATCTCATGAACTCTGTGAGAAATCGGTGGCTACCCCACCTGCTCTAGAACTATTAGTGGTAGGTCCACCAGATCATGTACCCTTAAAATAGTATGCTGATCTAGGGCCTCTGCCCCATCCCTATTCTATGGGCCCTAAGGTACACCACCCTGTGTCATTCCCTCTATTTCCCTAAGAACTCTCACCAATGTGTAATTTAGAAAAGGGTCTTCCATATACTCAAGAGAGGCATATCCCTCTTCTGTCTTGACCTATAGTTCAAGGAAGGCATCTTTGGCACGACCTTTCACTAGGATGCTCCCCTAGACCTACCCCTAGATCTATCTCTGGTCCTCAACATCTATCGAAAAAATCACACAAGGACTCAGCACACACAAATCAACCACGTTAGATAGAAAAGTAAGAATGCAGATATATTCTTTTAACTAGAGTTTTTAGCCTCTCGAGGATAAGTGATGGACGTCTCTACACTGATCCATGAGACTCTACTAAACTTGGCTTGTATATAGCATGACCTACGAATCTAGAGCTCTGATACCAAGTTTTCATGAGCCAAAATTCTATCGTGATGCCACCTATATTCCCACTTATATAGGACAACCAAACTAACGATAAAACAAAACAAAAACTAACATAAATGAAGAAGTACAATTATGGATTTATAATCGAAAGTCTCAACTAGTTGCATCTCTTTTCAGGAGACGGTTGATTCATCAAAACCACTAAAATCATAACATAATAATACATCAAAAGCTTTTTTTAGATGGTATCTCTTTATTCTTCGTAATATTAACAATATTTCTGACCCCTATTTGTATTTTAATGGGTTGTTACCCTTAACCATGTTACCACTGTGTGCAAGACACTACTAGATTTTACACAATAGATATAGAGTCTCAATACAGTCTTTAGTAAGTAAAGACATTAGAAAACTAAAATAAACTAAAATAGATCTTCAATAACTGAGGATGAAATAATCAGATGCATCCAAATGTTCTAAGAATGTCATGGGACTGAAGCTGAGAAATAGGTCATAAAGTACTTGGCTCTGAACCCATATAAGAGTGCATAAAAAAAGGAGTGAGTACAAAACCATGATACTCAGCAACATCTTTGGCTAGTCTAATTATAAAATGGAAGTGAAACACCTGAAAGCCAATTGAATCTCTAAATTCTACTACCTATAGACAATTTATATACGTCAGCCTAGCCAACAAATACAAATAAAATATACAGAGGATCTTGATAAGTATTCAGTCCACAATGTTTCTAAAAATACAAGTATGCATCTCAAATCAGGACAACGAGTACTCCCCAACAATCTCAGATCCTTTCTAAAAACCAGTTAATCTCAAATTATTATTTAATATCAAGAAATCTTAAGTCACCACCGTATGTCAATAACCTTTTACCCATATTATACCCTGCGAGCAGAATATTTCACCACAGTGCAGACCTCAATAAAATACCAATAACCTTTTACCTCGACCTTAAAATGGTATGCGGTTTGTTGATATGAAAACTATACCAAAATACCTTCCCATTGATAGGTTATGGGTCATATAAATCCTCATAAAATAGGATATATGACCATTTGGATTTGACCCATGAATGAGACAACATGAAAACTATGAATATAGAAAAGCTTTAAACTTACCATTGCACTAGGAGTTCTTTATGACCTTGAATTATGTCAAACTCTACCCCCACACTTAATAAAGAGTTTTATAACCTAAAAGAATGTGGAAATTCATAAGACCCGAACTTAAGCACGAATGCAAAACGGTTCAAAGTCTAGCCCAAATTTTGGGGTGTTAGATCATCACCTCCTTTTGATTATTCGTTCCTGAACCAACTATGGAATCACCTTTAGTTTGGCAGAATGCTACTATAGGAAGGAAAAAATAGTCAAAATATGCTGAAAACATAAAAATGACCTTGAGGGTTATTAGATGTTTTCTTAGACAAAAACTTATCATTTGAGGAGGAGCTAGTTGACGTCCTAGATACACCTGTCCGAAGGCTACAAACCAAGGAGATACCTTCAGTGAAAGTGTGGTGGAGGCACTGACTATTGAGGAGGCTAAATGGGAGATTGAGTCCTATATGTATAGCCATTATCCTCAGCTTTTTTACTCTTCGGGTACTTTTTCTTTCTTATGTTCGAGGATGACATGGGTTTTAGTGATGGGTGTTGTAATAATCCTCAAGGTCATTTTTTTGTTTTTTGTATATTTTACCGTGTTTGCTTTTCCTATAGTTTCATTGTGATAAACTAATTTAGATTCATGACTGGTTCGTGAACGGGGAGGATTTTGGGAAAGTTTTAGAGAAAATCTCAGGTTTGATATTTTAAGCATGAAATATGGAAATTTAGGGTTCATTTGGAGGTTAGAACCTCGGATTAGAAATACGTCGGTTTCATCAGCTTTGAAGTGCAGTCTTTGGTCTAGGAGGACCTTCATTTTTTGTTTTGGACCATTCATGTTGGTTTTGAGTGGTTTGACAGGATAAAGTTGAAGTTTTAAAAGGATGATTGACTTTGGTCAATATTCGGACTTAGAGTGCTCGGATTTTAAATCATTGACCGATAGATTTGTAAGGTTTGTTTTAGTCTAGTTTGAGGTCTCGTTTATTTTTTGTAGTCCCCTGGGGTATTTGGTCTTTTTGGTCAAAAGTTAATTTTATAAGCCTTTAACGAGTATCTAGTCAAGAAGACATCGAATTCGTATTTTGATGGTTCCATTGAGTCCAAAACATCGAATTTAGTATGTTTGCATATATTATTTGTTTGCAGAGATTCTGAATATATCCCTAAGGTTAATTCTATCATAAAAATTTAGCAAATTTCTATGAAAAACTGTTTCTATAGATGACTGATAAATCAGTGAGCAATAAATTACCAAATGGTTTCATAAATCAGCTTGGCCGATAAATCAACCATTTTGATTGAAATATCAATAACTACTATGGGGTGCTATATATTTTTTGAAGTCGGATTTTCTGTCATTCTTCCATGCACGAGAACGAATTCTTTTCACTCGGGTCCTATAATTGAGAATTATCAATTGGTAATTATTGTAAACTCCTTTTCATCAATTCTCATATCACTTTAACATGATTTTTACCTAGAAATTTATGGTTTTGAATCCAAAAATGGTGGTTTAAAGTTCAAACTCAAAAACTATATATCCTTTTTAGATTATGTAATGGGTTGGGATCTTGCTTAAACTTGATAATAGTGAAAGTGTCGGGTAACATATTTTTGTAATAAATTCAGGTTTCAACATTAGGGTATGGGATGAAACTTTGAATAAAACTTTAAAATGTTGAATTATGATACTATTTCTCGTAGTTTTTTGTGTGTATTGTGTTTTTTACTAGATTTTTATCATTTGTTGTCTCCACGGAAAGGAAACACTCATGATTGATATTATTCTAAGTTTCTAAAGCAAGTTGAGGTTCTAGGGTCTTTTTATAAAGTGTTGGTGTGAATTTCCTATCTAGTTGATCATAATTAGGAGAAATAGGAATATTGGGGGTATGAAATGATAAGTATTAATTGGTTACTAATGTCAAACATACTAGGCTGAAAGAAACTAAAATTACTTAAACAATAAATTATGTCATAGTGTGGGAATTGATGATTCTATGAGTTGACTTGATATGTGTTTCCTTGAGTAGACTAGAATAGTTGAAATTGAAATGATATTATTCCATTGAATGTAATGTAATGATATTCCTTTTTGATGTCCTTATTAACTACTGAATTTGAGTTGATGATTTGGCAACTATTGCCTAGAATAGGCCGATATACTTGTTCTTTGATGTCTACTAGCCACTTTTGTACGAATTATTTGAGATAATTATGTAATTATTGACATCGAATAATGAATTACTATTGTTTCTTGGAAATATTATTGTTAAGGTGTGGACGAGGCCCTTTATTCTGTGCCCGTGCTATTAATATTGTGAGGTGACCGAGTTTATTTATTTGGTGCCCATATTATTGATATTCTGAGGGCATGGCTAAGGAACTTTATTCATGCCATATTATTGATATTGTGAGGGCTTGGATGAGGCCTTAATCTGGTGTGTTATGGTTGGTGATATGAGAAAAAGTCTATTTATTTTGAGTTACATTTGGTCTTGAAACCCTTGTTGATGATTCTTAATTGTTCTTGAACTTGAGTTTTGTGATACTTCATTGCTATTACATGTTTGAGAGTTGGTGTAATTATTTATAGTTGTTTTTAATTGTATAAATTTCTACTAGGATTCTAGATATAAACTATGTGCAAGTTGTAATATCAGAGATTGACTGCATGTTAGGAGTTCCATCTTCACTTTATATTTAGACCAGCCGAGACGCTGCTGAGTACCATTGTTTTTGTACTCACCCTTGCTTTTTTCACATTTTGTGCAGGTGATTCACTCTATCAATGTTGAGCTCTCTTTTTTTACTACTAGAAACATACTCTAGGACATTTAGTGGTAGTTGTCATCCCCTCGCAGTCTCTAAAGTCTAGATTTATATATCTTTGTGTCTTTACCTTTATTGGAAGACTTGTTAAGATTATAAACCTACAGTTGTAATAAATCTTACTTAGTGGTTTTGTATGATGGAAGCTTGGTTTTGGGTGTAATTATTTAGATTCTTTCTTTATGAGAGGATTGAGTTCTTCCCTTTGGACTTCAGTATTCACAACTTCTCATATGCCAGGGGCTACCCTACATAGTGTGATCAAGGTAGTGAGAGGGTTTGAACAGTTGATTATGGGCCATTCTGGTGATAGCAGGGGCAAGAGGCCCCATCCTTATGGTTAGTTTCTTGGTCTCTCATCTTGAGGCAGGGTTTCCCTTCAACACAGTGACCACTTTCATCACCGAGTTCCTTTTAGGCATCTATGCAGAATTCGAGTACTAGCCAGGTATTCCAGAGTGACTCCAGTATGAATCAGGGTTTATATGGGTCTCATCCGATATTTTCAGGGCGGGGTGGCCATTCAGGTTCCCAGTGTTCATCATATCAACCTACAAATCCCAGGGCATGCTTTACTTGTAGGGATCCGGATCATAGTCAGATGTTCTTTCCCCATTGCCTCCAGTTAGAGTCTAGAAGGCTTCTTAGACTTATTATGCTTCGGTTAGAGCTCCAACACCTTCAGGTAGAGGTAGGAGAGGTGGTCAGATGGGTAGCTATGCACCGGCTGGCAGGGGTGCATAGCAGGAAGGCAAAGGTCAGGGTCATGCTCTAGTTCATCCTAGAGGTGGGCGCACAAAGTTCTATGAATTTTCAGGGAGTTTAGAGGCTGAGTTTTCTAATCCTATGATTACATGTATCTTTTCGGTTTGCCATAGGCTTGCTTTTGTGTTACTCGATCCGGGTTCTACCCACTCTTATGTGTGTGCATACTTTGCTGTTGGTTTTGACATGTTATATGATGCATTTCCTACCCCTTTTTATGTGTATACTCCTGTGGGTGAGTCCTTAATAGTGGATCAAGTGTACCTATCTCGTCTTGTCGACTTGTCGGGGTATGAGACTTAGGTAGAATGATCTTGCTTTACATGTTAGACTTTGATGTCATTTTATGTATAGACTGTCTTAATCCTTATCATGTTGTTTTATATTTCCATGCCAAGAGTATTACATTATGCAAGCTAGGCATTCCGAAGGTGTCACTCTTGTTAGGGATATTGATTTTGGCATTGATTTAGAACCGTCCACCAAATTTCCCCCTTACCGTATGGCTCCTGCCGAATTAAAAAAGTTGAAGGATTAGTTGTAGGACTTGCTTAGCAACGGTTTCATTTGTCCTAGTATGTCACTCTAGGGTGCACCAGTCTTATTTGTGAAGAAGGATGGGTCTATGCTAGGACTTCTCACCCGACGGCCCAATCCGGTACAAAATAGGATAGAATGGGACGGTTCGGGTTCTATCGGGTAACGGGATGGTACGAGATCCTATTTTCATCCAGGTCGATCCCGCTCTGGTCCATTTTTTATAAAAAAAAATAAATTTATCCGTTAGTGTAATGACTATAAACGCCTATATAGTCATTTTTAGCCCCCCCCCCTCCCCAACCCCCCACCTAATTTTTTCCTATATATACTTTATTTTTCATCTTTTTTATCATCAAAATCTCTTAGTTCTCTCTACTCTCTCATTATTTCTCAATCTTCTACTCTCTTAATTCTTCAATATTAATTATCAATAAGCAAAATCTCTCATTTACAATTATTAATTATTATTTTTTTTTGAATATTTTTTAATTAAAGATTAGAGGCTAAATTTGGTGGATTTGGGGAGAGCTATCATCTTCAATTTTCGTCATCAAATTATTAGCTTTCAGTTATTTATGTAGACATTTGGTACATTCGTTCCACTCTCTAATATTATTATTTTATTTTAGCATTTATTATTTATCATTTATTTGTTCTAATTTCTAATTTAATTTTAATTTATTTATTTTATGGATTATTTTTTAAAAAAATATAGGAAAGACGGAAAATAGTTCTAAAATTTTTGTAAGAGTATGATAGGTTCTAGTTCATCTTCACAACCTAAAGTTCCTTTATTTAGATATAATACTAATATAGATGAAACTGATTTAGCCCCTCTACAAAATGTACCCGATACTCCTCTAATTAATACCGAAACTTTTGAAAGAATATACCATAATTTTGAAGAAGATTTAAAGGAAGAAGTAGAAGTAGACTTAGATGAGAATTTAGATGAAACACCTACTAGTCTCTCTACCGAAGTGCCAGCTCAGGCTCTAGATAAATTTAAGCCCGAGGTTCGAGCTAGTTGCCCCTACTTCTCAAAGAAAAGGAAGAGGTATGTCTACCATAGGTCACTACCCTAAGAAATCACCTGTCTGGCATTTTTGAATATTGAATGACGAAAATACTCTTACTAGTTGTCGTCTTTGAAAAAAAACTCGGTTTATAAATTTGGAGGTGGTAGAGGTTCTACAGGAGGGATGATTAGAAATTTAGCGTCAATGCATAAACAGGAGCGGTAGATACATTTACCTAATCTTGATCCTGCTATTTTTACTAGCGGTAATCGATCATCTTATGGAGGGTCAAATATAGTCCAGCGTGAACTAAACCTTTCTAACGCAGCTGGCCTCTTTCACAATGAACTTATAGCAGGGATTATGATCGTCAAAATTTTGCCAAAATAATTATTTATTCTGTTTTTGCCTTTTAGTTTTTGTGAATATGCTGCTTTCATTGAATATAATCGTGATACATTTAGTCCTAGTTATGAAGGTATTTCATGAAGTATGGTTAAAAAAAATATATTTAATTTTCACAAACAACATTATCAAATGATTCGTGAATAATTTGAATTTATGAATTGTAGAGTTCCATAACAACTTATATGGATTGTAGTCCTAATGGTTTTGATTATTTAATTGTTATTGTACATTGGGTTGATTATAATTGGAATCTATAAAAAAAATTATAGCTTATAAAATTTGGGAAGTAAGAAAACTGGTAGTTATATTGCTAGTACGGTTGCAGATATTTTAGATTTATGGATTTTGTGATAAAGTGTTTAGTATTACACTAGATAATGTCTCTGCTAATTTAAAAGTTATAAGCTTCTTAAGAGCTAGAATTTTTTCCAATTTGCACAAATGTTTTTCATGTTAGATGTGTTGCACATATATTAAACTTGGTTGTGAACGATGGTGTGGAGTTATTTAAAAATAGTTGTGAAAATACTTATAATGCTTATTTTTGGGTTTTTCATATGCATAAAAGTAGAATAATTAATTATTTTAAGAAACTTTGTGAGGTAGCGAGAGTTCACTATAGAAAGGTTCTCAAATATGTTAAAACTAGGTGGAATTCTTTTTATGAGAAATTATAAGTATTGGAAACTTATTACTATGCATTTTAAGGGATATACTTCAAATCCTGAACATAAAATAAATGATGATGATTGGAATAATGTTAATGAACTTTTAGTATTGTTGAAATTTTTTTACGAAGCGACAAACGTTTTGTCTGGTTTATATTATTCTACTATTACTGAAATTTAATTATATGTACTAAATATTACATTTCATTTTGCTGAATATAGATATAAGGTCCCAAGCAATTCTACCTTCTTTTCATTATGTAGGAGTATGACCTAAACGAAGTGGGCCCAATAGCAGAGGCCCACATAAATAACGGTAATAATGTTAATAATTGACATTTACTGCAATTAAAGACAATTAAAGACTCCTAAATGAGGAAGAA
>JBDJHY010195301.1:0-11740 GCA_039654485.1 Withania somnifera | reverse complement strand
AACTCCAAATGAAAACCCTGAAGCACGAACTTAAGGTCTATATAGACTTTTTTCAGCATTCTGGAGCTGATGGAATTGTCAAAAGTTAATTCGGCGCTTGTCTTGAAGAAAAGTTGACTAAAGTCAATGAGTGCTTAGTTTCAGGCTCTAAAATAGGTAAAGTGAGATAAATCTCAATCGAGCCACTAGAGAAACTGGAATATCGGTCCCAACAAGTCATAAATGACCTAGGGCAGCTAATGAAAAGCTCTAGAATACAAAATGTCGTATAAATCTCATAAATGACCGTGAGGGTCAGTACAAAATCTATATGGATGAATTTTTCAAGCATCATGGAGTTCCAATCTCTATCATATCAGATAAGGGATTTTAGTTTACCTCACACTTCTGGAAAGCATTCCAAGGAACATTAGGAACACAGGTGGATCTGAGTACTGCATTCTACCCCAGACTGATGCACAGTTAGAGCAAACCATATAAATATTAAAAAATATGTTGATATCATACATTCTTGACTTTAGTGGTAGTTGGGATAAATATATACCTTTGATGGAGTTTGCTTACAATAATAGCTTCCAAGAAAGCATACAAATGACACTTATGAAGCATTATATGAAATACCATGTTGATCTCCCATTGGGTGGTTTAAGGCTGGTGGGACAAAGATATTGGTTTAAATTTGGTAAAGTCAATGATTGACAAGTTCCAACTAACTAAACAAAGGTTGCTAGCAACCCAGAGTAGACAAAAGGCTTATGTTAATAGAAGACATCGAGATTTAGAGTTTTCAATAGGTGATAATGTATTCTTGCAAGTATCACCAATGAAAGGCGTTTTGAGATTTGGAAAAAAAGAAAAATTGAGTTCAGAATATATTGAGCCATATCAGATATTTGTTAGGATTGGTGACGTTGCATGCCATTTAGCACTTCCACCAGAGTTATCATTTATACATTCAATATTTCATGTGTTGATGTTGTGGAATTACATACCATACACTTTGTTTTTGTTTGCTTCAAACACTTTGTTGGACGAGAACCTAACTTATGAAAAGGGTCCAATAAATTAACTGAAAGACATGTAAAGAAATTGCGACAGGAAGAGATTGCAACAACGAAAGTAGTATGGAAAATCATTCTAGTGAGGAAGCGATATGGGAAGAGGAAGAGATGATGCAATCCAAGTACCCTTACTTGTTTAAATTCACAAGTATACATATGCTTAAAATTTGGGACTAAATTTTCATATGGGGAGGGGAGGGGTGTGAATTGTAATGACTGAAAAAAATTAGACTTGGGCCATTTAAAATAGGTAAGTAATAAGAAAATAAAATAAAATACCTAGTCTAATCTACCGAGACGCCCTTAAGTTACTTCGCCCTTAAGATACGAAGCCACCTCCTCAAATACACCTCCTTGACCACCTCCGTAAACTCATCTCCTTACACCCACCTCCTTAATAACTTATAAATAGAACTAAAAAAATAAAAAATAAAAAATAGAAACCAGAGAAGAAAGAACAAAAAAGAAGAAAACATTAAAGGGAAGAGGAGGAGAAACAAGAAACCTTTAGAGAAACCGAATTCCTTGTCCTATTACTATAACCCACTTACTTAGCTAGTCGGGAAGATAATCAATACTTCGGGAACGTGATTGTTGGAAGCAAACTGAAGCTACTTGACATAAGTGCAGTAGGTGATAACTATTTTATAATTTATTTTCAATTATAACATGTTTTAAATATGTTTTCTTGCATTGAATTGATTATCTAGAGATTTTTTTGTTTGTATACGGACAAAGCAATAATATAATCACAAATTTGAGAAGTCCAAACTTACTTTTACCCCAAGCTTACATAAAGATTACTTGAATCTATGTTATTTACAAGGTACTTTATATTGTTAAATTTGAGTTTGACATACTAAGAATATCAATATATGTTGTATTATAAGGAACTATTTAGGAAGATGACTTTGCAAGTTCGCCGTTATCCGGGATCGTTAGACCTAGTTCATCTTGCAGGAAAACTAATGTTGCATAGAGACCCTCTAGAGGGAACCTAGCTGACGGGGTAGTCAAACGGCTATGATATATCTATAGTGTGGAAAGTAAACTAGATACTAGCATAGGATTCTCCTAATAAAGTAACAGTGTGTTGTTTAATCAATTTAAACATCATTTCCATATAGAAACCTTTATATTGATTAGTAAACTATTGTTAATTACTTATACACAATGTGATAAGTATATATATTTATCCAGGTAAAACATTTGATTGATATTATTATTCACTCAGTCAGTTTAATTGACCCCGCTCACCATTTTTTCCTAACAGATAATTTAATTTAGATTATGGCGAGCCTTCAACTTAATAAAGCGATAAACATAGCTAACACTGGATCCAGTAAGCCCACACTTGTTTCACAAGAGTTAGAATTTTTATAAGACTGTATATTTATTATAACAAAATCATAGAGTTTTCTCCTTGAGTCAGACATATATATTTGGTTTTGGCTTGTATTGGTAAATATATGAATTAGAACTTATAAGATTTTGTGAAAGTCATTGACTTCCATTTTAATGGTCTCTTAAACTCAATATATTGACATTGTAGTATGTGGATGTTGGTTTGTTGAATATTGACAGGTCTAAATTTATGAGTTGCTCCTGATACATAGAAAACTCTTCCAAATCTGTAGCGTGAACATGGTTTAGGCTTGTTTAATAGGCTTGGACTTAATGAGCTCCATCCATGACATAGGCGAGGGGGTGGTGGTAACTCTGCTAGGTCGAAATGAGTAAAAATAAGTAAAATAAGGGAAGAGTTGCTGTTTTTTTTATTAATGAGCACAAGCCGTTTCATTTTCTTAAGACCATGAGAAAACTTTCTCTTTTATTTGTGCCTTTTAAGTAGTTGTCAAAGGCGAGCCCTCTCGCTGATTCCTTTGCGGTGGGGGTGGGGGTAGGGGTGGAGGGTTGACACATTTTGGTGTCCTTTTCGCATGGTAGTCTCAACCCTTTCCTATCAGCTTAGATTTTATATTAGTCATTATCACCTTTATGACTAATTCCTACTATCAATCACCTCTACCGTCAGAACCAGCACCACGACCAAGTGTCGCGAGCATCATAGTCAACCATACTACACATTCCCTAACTACCACCACCACCACCATCACCAACTACTAGCATTAGTCAACTCCACAATCCAACCACCAATATCACGCGTCACTATCACAATCAATATTACTAATCACTAACACTAATCACAAACACCACCAGCACTATCTCCATCATCACTAACAAGCGCACACACACATATATGTGTGTGTGTGTGAAATAATGCTTTTATTACTTTAAATTTATATTTTTCTAGTACTTGATTATTTTTTATTTGATTTGTGTATTTTTATGTTTAAAGATATATTATACACGAACAAATGTTGTAAAATCAATAGTTTTAATTATTTAGTATTCAAGTATAAAAATAACAACTTAATTATTTAAATATGTATTCAGATTCAAATATTTTAATGACATGCAATGTATTTATAACATGTCATATTAGAGATGAGCTACCTAATATTCTTAAACATCACAAATCGCGTGAAAATGACTTTATTTTTAGTGAGGTGATTAAGATTCTTAATTAAAAATCTATCAAATCATTAGCTCAATGGTTGATCGATGAGAGGACCAAGAATTCAATCAATGTATAAAAAAGGTACCAATTATTTTGAAAGAATTAACGATGAGAGCTTATAGATAAAATAATTTAAATCACTTATAAGTTAGAAATTGAACTTAACAAAGAAACTTCAAATGGTTGATGAATCACAAAGTTCAATTTAAAACAAAGAAATCATGAGTTTGGACTCTCCACCCATTGCTTATTATATATATTAATTTTAACGTTTCGGCGTCGCACATATTAATATTAATAGATTAAGTATTATATATATAAAAATTAAATTATATAATATAATAATAAATATTAAAATAGATGCAACATTCAAAAAATTTAATCAGTATTTATAATATATGTGCTTTGCACACATGTCATTGTGTCTCATGTCAATCAATAAATTATATACAAGTAAAATAAAATAATTAATTAGTAAAAATTGACATTAAAATAAATATTATATTTATTTAAATTATATAAATAAATATTATACTCATATGTTATTGTCTTAGTATATAATTCTAAAAAAATTCTAAATAATTTACCAGTTTGTGCATGTATCTATTTTATCATTCTTATTAAGTATCACTATATTTGTTTTCTCACATTTAGATGATTTATAATTAATAGATATAATATAATAAAATTATTATTTTATTTATTTTTTTAAAAAATAGATAAATAAAATAATATTCGGAGTCCTATTTCTAACACTCATAGAAGTCTCATTAGTATTTAATATTATAAAGAATAGAGATAATAATATAATAATTAGAGAAAAAAAATAAAAAAATTGATTTGTCAAAATCTTTAAACAAAGGAAAAAAAGTTCAACTAACATTTCTAAGTGTCTTCAAACTTTTAGTATTTGTTTTTAGTTTTCTTCATAAATTTGTGCTTCGAAATTCTGGCGAATTGATTGTTTTTCTTTTTTTATTGAATAGAACGAAACCCTTATTTTATGTTCTTCCCCCTTAATTTATGTGATAAATATAATTATACAATAATCAATACAATTTTGAGAATTATTTAGTGATAAAATATGGAGGATGTATCTTAAAGAAACATCATGATTTAGTTATTCGAACTAAAGAAAGACATAATTTACTTATTACTCTTAACACTTAATTATTGTATTAGATTGAAAAATTTAATGACAGAGACTCCTAATTCTAAACCTAATAGGAATTCCATGTGTTAAAAAATTTCTTAATGTAAGTTTCCTATGTTACAATAATTTTTTCCAATATGTTATACTATATGCCAAATAATTACAAAAAAATAAAATAAAATTAGTTGGAATATTAAAAGTATGAATATTTCCAATGGAAATATATCTAAAAAAAAAAATACTCCTTAGCCTAAAAAAGTTAAAATCAAAATAACATGATATCATGAGAAAATAAACAATTACAAAGCTTTGTGATGATAAATTATATGGCAAAAAAAATTATAATAGTAAAAAATATAATATTTTAATATGATTTGATCAGGTGACCAACTAATAATTACAAACCGTAAATGAACAAAAACTAGACTAAAAATGCATAATACTTTAATAGGCTTTGATCAATTATATTAAACAAGAGAAATTAATAATAAAAAATATTAAATTATAGAAAAATAATCTTTTCCAAAGAAAACTCTCTTATGACTACATCCAGATGCTATTCTATTCTTTATGGAAAGAAAAAAAATCTTCTATTTATAGAATTTCAAAACTTCTCTTTTAATAGAACTGTTTTTTGTTCGAAAAAGAATATATAAAAATTAAAAAAATTCGTATTCGTTGCTTAGGAGAAAAAAGTAATATACTAATAAAGATATTTTTTTTAACTCCTAGTGTTTTTTCTATTGAAAGATTTTTTAGTGTGAAATTGCATGATAGGTGTTGTAGTTAAATGTGCTTTTATAATTCTTTGGATACCATAATTAAAAGTTGTTTTATGCTTCTTGTTACTTGTCCCTTTAGTGTTCTTTTTCCCTATTAAATTGGTATAGCCTTAGAATTTCAATAATAAGTCAGGCATCTAACTGATTTTAAAATTCTATTGAAATTTCATATTTGGCAAAGCTTTTTAATGGGTATTGGAATTCAATACAAATTGCATAACTGAAAAAGTTTACACTTAACTTTAAATATTATAAAAATAATTGAATAATAATTAAAAATAATAATAAATAATAGTTTTATTTAAAAAAAAAAACTTTTAATGAAGCACAAAAAGTTCAATCAATCTTCTCAAAGCCTTCATAGTTTTAATATAACATAAATATACTAACTTCTCGATTAATTTAAATTTATATTATATAAAATTTATTTTAAAAAATAATTTGTATTATAATTTTTTTTCTTATATTCAAGACAAATGAGAGAGAAGTCATATGAATCGAATATATAATTACACTTTACCTTTTTCTTTCTAGAAAGGAAAAAATAATAATTACACATAACTTCCCTTTTCAAATTTGAGATATAAAGTAGAAAACTTAAAATTAAACATATGATTAGAACTTCACCTTTTTCTTTCTAGAATGTAATAACATGATTACACTTACCTACTTTTCAAATCGACGAAAAATATTAATTATATAAAAAGTAATAAATAAAATTAAATATTATCAGATAACCATTAATCCCAAATTATTTAGATTTAAAGTAGTCTTTGTAAGTACGCACCGAACAATTTCCATTTTCTAAATTTCTCGAAGGTTTAATCATTCTAGTCTTTAATTAATAATATTTATTAAACTTAACAAACACTATATTTAAAAAAAAATCAAGGAGAACCCATATCAGAAATACAATTATAGCAGTTTTTGCTATTTTTAATTTATTTCTATAATCTAATGCGACTTTTAACATGTGAGTTTTGATTTTTCTTATATCGTTTTGGTATTATAATTTTTTTCTGTTGTATTTTTTAAAAAATTATTTAAAGTTAAATCCTTCTTGTTTTTGCTATTTCATCAAATTTAAGAAACATAAATTATTACTAAATATTTGATGTAAACTCAAAGTATTAACTTTAATAAATTTTTGATAAATTACATATTTAATCAAACAAAATTATCATATTTATATTTTATCGTATTACTTTTTAAAATATTATGAAATATACCACAATTTTAGACATGAATGCATAACTTAAGTGTAATATATAACTCATGTTATATCATATGTATCGCGGCTACAGAATGTATCACGTGTCTAACTATATATCTGAATAACTTAACATATATTTGTATTAATTTGAAGTGTTACTTGAGTTCGCACTCAAATTATTTATTACTACTAGATCTTGAGAATTTCTTGAATTCTGTATCACAATTTTTTATGTGTACCACGTATAATAACTTAAATTTTATAAAAATAAATTCACTTAATGGCTAACAAATGAGGCCTATTTATAACTGTATAGATATCTGTATTTTATATCATAAATTTTAATTTGTTTTCATATTTGGTATCTAATCAAACTATAATTTGAGAGAGAGGAAGTACAATATTGATTTTTGAACCTACCCCATCAAACATAAAGGACCAATTTTGTCATCTTCTGGTGATTTTGAAAATGCTGTTTCTCCTTCTTCCTCACCTTCTCAAAATTTCCTTGTTCCTTTTTTAACTTGTGCATTTCTCCATTAATCCCCTAAATTTACAGGGTTTATGCATTTTAAGCTTTCAATATATATATATTTAATGTGTTTTGTGTAATGCATTTTACTTGCAAGTTTGAAGACTGACTCTCTAAATCCTGGCAGACAGGAAGGGAGGTAAACACAAGGGTTTTATTGATTTATTGAGTAATGCAGTGCGATTCGAGAAGTCAGTTTCTGTTTGAGACAAATTGATGCAATGACAACCGCCAAACGTGCTTATAAGCTACGTATCCTTTTATTTTCGTTAATTTATTTGGTTAACTGTGTTTTGTTTGGCTTGAGATTGATGATATAGGGAAACAATTTGTTCATAAAAATTGAAAAATGTGAAATAAGGGGAATGAGTGTGTGGTGTAGTGGTTAATGAAGTGCGCAGAGAATAGGTTTTAGGTTTAAGTTCCACTAGAGATAGAAATGGCAGGTGATTTCTTTTTATTTGTCTTAGACTTGGTGAACAGAATTAGCCGGTGTGATATATGTTGTTGGTGGAGGGTGCTAGGTCTTATGTGGAATTAGTGAACTCATATCTGATGTTTGTGTGAGCTGTGAGGTGGAAGGTATTCCGTGGAATTAGTAACTGTTGATACTTGTTGCTAGTGAGAATTGTCAGGTTTTCAAGGAATTAGTAACTCATGATACTTGTTTCTAGTGGGAGGTGTCCGGTATTCGGGGAATTATGAGAGGTGTCAGGTATTTGCTGGAATTAGTAACTCATGACCTGTTCCTGATGGGAGGTGGTAGGTATTCTGTGCAATTAGTAGCTTCTGATATGTACCCGTTGCTGGTGGGAGGTTACAGTTATTCTGTGGAATTTGTCAAGGTGCGCAAAAAGCTAGCTCGGACACCATAGTTATCAATAGATAAACAAATAAGTGAACTTTCAGGGGCACGGATATAGACAATTGACAGTAGGGAGAACCGATAGTTTTGACTGTGGTCTTAGTGATTTTTATTTATATTGGAAAAAAGGGGAACAGAAATGAATGGTAATTTAGAGAACTCACTTAATAATTTGGAGACCTTGATAATGCTTTGTTATAGAGGAATTTGTAGCACACTCTTTAAGCGTGAACTGCTTAAAGATTGGGAGAAAATCATCAAGGGTTCTTGTAACCGGTGGAGAAGATCACAAGGTTAACCTCTGGTCCATTGGCAAGCCCGACGCTATATTGGTCAGTATCTCCTATTTGTTTCTCTTTACACTGTACTTTCATTTCCTTTGTTATGTATGTGTGCATTGAGATCAAAATATCTTAGGATGAACACGTAAATGATTTAACTTAATTTACACTTTCAAGCAGTAAAATCTGTAGTTCCTTTTTGGACAATCACAATGGAACATTCTCCCTGATCGAGGCTGTTGTTTGGGGCTTAACCTTTACGTTATCATTTTTTCTGTTTGCAAAGATGCGATTTTAGCAGCAATAATGCTAGTTTTTTTACACGTTGTCTTGTATCTGTATTCTTGTGTAGAGCTTGTCAGGTCATTCAAGCGGAATTGATTCAGTTAGCTTTGATTCTTCAGAAGTTCTGGTAGCTGCAGGAGCAGCAAGTGGTACTATCAAGCTTTGGGATTTAGAGGAGGCTAAGAGTAGGCTTTTTATAGCTTTATTCTTTGGGAAAATTCATTTTTATTGTTTATTCTGAAATTTGTAAATTCTCTCCCTTTATCAATCTGTATTTCTTAGTTGTCCGGACTCTCACTGGACATAGATCCAATTGCATATCATTGGACTTCCATCCCTTTGGTGAGTTCTTTGCATCTGGGTCTCTGGACACAAATCTAAAAATATGGGATATTAGACGCAAAGGGTGCATTCACACATACAAAGGTCACACTCGAGGTGTCAATACCATCAGGTTCACACCAGATGGCCGCTGGGTTGTATCTGGTGGAGAAGATAGTAGCTTGAAGGTCAGACATCTCCCTTATTTTATTTCCTCGTTCAGTAATATATTTGGGAATTAACACATTGAAGTGCCTTCTTATGGCAGGGTGAGCCATATCAGACTGTACTTGCTAATATTTCGCTGTTATGTCTGAACCACATAGCTCAAAAAGAAAAAGAAAAGGACAGATGAAACATTCACTTATGATGACTTGTGCATCTTAAAGAAGCTACTTTGTTATAGATTAGTCCGTTGCTAGGCTAAACATGGTCATGAGATGATGGAAGGACAGATTTTTTTGATCTTGATACGTGGCTCGTTTTTATGACCATGATGAAACCCCTTATTATTATTAAAATCAATTGTATTGTACATAAAGTGACAGCGATGCAAGCTACTATTTTAAGTAGTTTCTTTTCTCCACATTCCTCTTTCTAGGATATTATTATTTTCCTGATATCAAGTAGCTGTATCAAGCTACCTAAGTCTAATTATCCTGATAATAGATTCAGTTTTGTGGCAGATATGGGATTTGACGGCAGGAAAGCTTTTACATGATTTCAAATGTCATGAAGGGAAAATTCAGTGCATAGACTTTCATCCTCATGAGTTTTTACTGGCAACAGGTTAGATAAAGCTTAGACATAGTGCTACATTGTTCTTCTTAAGTGAAAGTCATATGTCTTCTTGTCTTGTACATCCTCCTGTAACTTCTGTTGAATTGCTGAAATGAGTTTGCTGATGTATTCTATGATCTATGTAGAATTTGATTCTAGTGGCCACCTAAAACTTTCTCAAGACGATATTCTTAGTAAAGATAAGGATAACCAGACATTTGGATCAACGGATGACAAATTGAGAAGAGTATGCTCTTTTATCTGGACTTATGACCAGATTTATAAGTTTTCTGTTGACTCTTCATGCTTCAAATAACTTTAACTGCTGTTAGTATTCTCAATATTATTTTCATATTTTTTATTCTCACCTCCGGTATATGTCCTTTCGTCTCCAATCAGATCTCTGAGTTCCATCTTGGGGAATCTATAGAATTGCTTTGTCATTTTATATAAGAATCTGTCTTTCATGTAAGTGCTTACATAAAAAGTATATAGAAATGCTTTGTCTCATTGTGGTGCATGTTTTTTAGGGCAGTTGGTACCTTGCAATGAGTTTTTGATATAAGCATCGCATGTTCCATGAAACAATACTCTCTTGTTTCCTCATAGTTAAGCTTTCCTTCTCTAAGCAAAATAAAGGAAATCCGAACCTAAAGTGAGCGATCCCCTAGTATGGAAACTAGTGATTAGTGTAATCTAGCTTTGAGGTTTCCTGCAGCATTCCATGTGAAAATATACCATGAACCCCATATTAAAAGTGATATCTATATTGTGAATTAAGTTTTAGCTTTCTTTCATCGTGATTAAAATTTGCAGTTGGAAAAGAGGGAGGGTGGACCAAAACAGGAAGGCACTATATTTAGTTTTGAGAAACTATAAGGTGCTAACTAATTGAAGCCCATGTCTTCAGTTGCTGGTTACTACTGCTGATAACCCAACCAAATCCAGTGGGGGTGTTTGGGGCAGTGGGTGTGAGAATTGAAGAAAGGTCACCCAGGAGTTTGGCTGCATTGTGTCTTATCACCAAAACTGTCGGATGCCTAACTATTTGTTCATGGTTTTTTCCTTACCAGGTTCTGCTGATAAGACAGTTAAATTCTGGGACCTTGAATCCTTTGAACTCATAGGCTCTGCTGGACCTGAGGTTTGTTGTAGTCATCTTCGCTGGGTTCTTCTCTTTGATCTCCCTTTTCTGATTGCAGTACAACTGCTGAGTGTTTCTTGGCAACTGAATAATTGTCAGTATAGTAAAAGGAACTGTTTTTATCTGAAATCTAGACAACGGGAGTGCGCTGCATGGCCTTTAATACTGATGGAAGAACGCTTCTTTGTGGTTTACATGAGAATTTGAAGGTAAACATGTATTTTCTGTTTTGAAAAATAGGATTGTTTAATATAGTGTGGCACTTAGTTCATCTCCTAAAGAGAGTAGTCCTTCTTTGTAGGTTTTCTCGTGGGAACCAATCAAGTATCATGACACGGTAGATGTTGGATGGTCTACATTGTCTGATCTTAGTATTCATGAAGGGAAACTTCTTGGATGTTCTTATAATCAAAGTTGTGTTGGAGTGTGGGTTGTCGATGTTTCGGTAATAGTCACCCTTTTCCATTGAAGTTGTCTCTTTGATGTTTTGCTTCTTCCGAGATTTTTAAGTAACGTCACTCTTCATCATGCTTATCTCGTGCAGTGTCTTGAACCATACACAATGGATAGCACTACACGATTAAATGGCCACTCAGTAGTGAAATCCAATTTAAGAGTGAATGTATCCACTCCGGCTGAGGACGCTACAGATGCAAGTTGTGGGAGACAATTAATTTCACAGAACTCTGATCTTGTGAAAGATTCCAAGTCTTTGAGAAGACTATCTTTGTCACATAACATG
>JBDJHY010195289.1:0-11740 GCA_039654485.1 Withania somnifera | reverse complement strand
CAAGAAGAGCCTATATCTACCTTTCTTTCGGGGAATTTAGGGTCTAGGGAGACCTCTAGCACTTCGTCATCCACTTTTCCTGACAGGATGATGTGAGGCTTTTTTCGTGATGGACCGTCCTGTAGTTGCTATTAATTTAGTTCAGGCTCCTTCGTCTTTAGTGCAATTCTCATGCACTCCCGTAAAATCTGTTAGTTGCCCCAGTCGGAAGCTATCTCATATTTGGTGGGAAACTTCATCATAAGGTGATATGACGAGTAGATGGCCTTGGTCGGGGTCAGCCAGTCCCGTCCCAAAATCACATTGTAGGGAGACGGGGTGTTTACCACGTAGAATTCTACCATTATTGTTTTTAGAGTGGGGTAAGTTCCCACTATGACTGGTAGCCAGATCGTCCTTTCTAAGATGACCTCTTCATGTGCAAACGTCTAGAGTGGTTGGCTACCCCGTCGCAAATTTTCTCGTTCAATCCTGAGCTAATCAAAACATAAGGAGTATATAATGCTCACCGTCGCACTGTTGTCTACGTAGACTCGGTGCACCTCTCTATTCGCAATGATTATCTTAATCACTAAGGCGTTTGAGTGCGACATTGCTCTGGGAACAACATCGTTCTCAGAAACAGTGATGGTCTCCCCTGCTTTGAACCTCTGGCCCCTGGGTTCCTCGGTGGGTATCCTCCTAGCTCCGATTTTTAATGCCGTTTTCCACACCCCCTCCGAGGGTCCTCTAAATATGACGTGTATTACCCCTGTGACATTGGTATTTTGGTCCATTGGAGGAGGAGGGGCTAGAACCTGTGCTGCATTCCCGTGCTGACTTGAGCCTACCAGGATGCGGTTGGGATTAACATAATTTCCCTGACCCTGATACCCTTGCATAAGGTATTAGGGGTATTGGTTCTGGGTGGAATCCCACCTCCTGTTCTGCTGGTTCCAGCCTCGACTTCCGGAGTTGTATCTTGGTCCCCCCTAGGGCTGGTGGTTTCCCCGACTAGTTCGTCCTTGCCCTCGAGGGGGCCCTGTGTTTGTAGTGTATTACGTCAGCATTCCTCACCTGACGCATTCATCGATCTTTCTTATAAGGTCTTTGCACGCTTCGGTGTCGTGACCATGATCATTGTGAAAGTGACACCAAAAGCTCCAAGATCTTTTATGCGGGGGGGCCTGGAGTGTCTGTGGTGGCCGAAGCACATCATAGTGAAGTGCTAGAATTTCTGACCTCGTCTTGGTCAGCGAAGTCATGCTGCCTTCGGGGATTCTGGGTTCACTCATCCCTTTGTTCAGCCGCTCCAATACGTTCTTTGCAGGTAGATTACCTTCACTGGGCCTTTTCTCCGGCCTGTTTCCTTCCCTCTTCTTTTTATTTGCCTCGTCAGCAACATAGCTCCTGACTACCCTGAACAACTCTTGTTCTGTCTGTGGCGGATTTTGCCTCAGCTCAGTGTAAAGGTAGCAGGGATGGAGCCTGCTTAAGAAAGATAAGATGACGAACTAATTAGTTTTGTCCTCTATATGCAAGCTTTCCTCCGTAAAGTGCTCCAAGTGGGTGTTTATAGCTTCGTCCCCTCTTTGTTTTCCATCTAAGAGGTCTGCCGATTTCTTCACTACCTTCTTCTTCTGGTAGAAGCGAGCGTAAAAGAGCTCGACTAGCCGTCGAAAAGAATTTATTCTGTTCTGGGGCAGGTCGTCAAACCATATTCGTGCCCGCTCCACTAGCAGCTTAGGAAATACTCTGCACATATGTTCTTTGTTGCATCGCCGGTTATCCATCTGGAACCTGAATTGAGAGAGGAAGTCACTGGGGTCCGTACTTCCATGATAGGGTTTTATCGACGGGGACTTGAACCCTTTAAGAAGAGGAGTGCTTATTATTTTCTCTGAGAACGGGGTAATCATGTCCCCTGTCTTGTCGAGACCTAGGATTTTATCCAGCTCATTTTTTATGAAACTCTTTCGTGGAGTTTCACTGTAGCTTTCTTTACGGGTCTTACCTTGTCGTGGTTCATGACTTTGACCAGGGTTGTCACCCCGGCGTCGTTCCTGTGATGCGGCCGCCTTTCTTTTATTATGACGAGGGTGTTCGTCTGTGGAAAGGGAGTCATTTGAATTTGGATAATCTGACTGGGGTTTATCATGCCACTGAGCCTCTCTGGGGATAGGTAGAACATTGTCTTGAGGCCCTGTTTCAAGTTGTTCTTCGTACTATTGTTGGAATAACTTCGGATGGTCTCGGGCAAATTTTTGTGTGGCGGCAAGGGGAACATCTTTGAGGGGCTGGTTTGAGGTTCCCCTTGTTGGGGTGGTTGACCCGTGTTTGTGTTCGTGCCCTTTGTCCGTGACCCCTACCCCTCCGGCTAGGTCCCCCTCGTGCTGAGACGGTAGCACTTAGGCCGGCTCCGGAAGTTTTGCTTCATGTGTTAACCATGTATTTATGTTTTCTGTTGAACAGGATTTAAGCAACTTGTTTTCTCGATCCCCACAGACGGGGCCAATTGATGAATCAATAAAGGCCAATAATTACCTGACTGTGGATGAATTCTTTTTATGAACACAGATCGCAGTGACTCCAAATAATGTACTTGCAAAACAAAGGCCCCAGGGTGGGCCCCAGGGTAATTCTCTGATGCTTAAGTTAGTGTTAAGCTAGGAAGAAATTCCAATAGTATTTGAAAGTAGTTAATTAAGCGTACCTTTGATCCCTCTGGGCTTTTATAGGGGTTTCTGACAACCTTAATTGATAAATGTTAGGATTCTGGAGTGATCTCCTATCATAACTCTACTGCTTAATTATGGTATTCTAATCGTACCATGATTCTTCAACTCCTAATAATACTTATCCAATTATGGTAATTATCTAAATATAATAATCGTAATATTGACACAATTAATGACTTTTAATGATTCCTAATCTACTATTATTATTCTCAATGACCTGAAATTCATGTCTGATTATTGGTATCAGGGGTGTAGTTTTATTTAATTCAGGTCTGAATTGTAATTGAGAAATATGATCATAAGTTATAAAAAATTGATTTAAAAAGAAAATGATGAATGTTAATGTAAAATTAAAATGTTTTAAATAATAAATCAAAAAGGTTGAAACCTTTGGTTAACTTAGAGATCTGAAGTATGTTATATTTAATTATCATTTATTGCAAGATAAAATAATGAAACTCTCTCCTTATTATTTTTATTGCTTGAATAAAGCATGGACAAGTTAAAAAAAAAATTATCATTCATTTTTCTCAACATAAAAGAAGACAAATATGAATGGGCTCTTCTCGAACTTCAAATTCAAAATGATTTTATAGGTGATTATTTGATATAATTTAATTGTGAGTAAGACTTATATAAATTTGAAATGAAAAATTTTTAAATTATGAAAAAAAAAGGTCATAATATGGATAAGATTATGACATCATATAACTAAAATCCTAAAAAGGTAAAATAAGATTTAAAAAGTTGAATAAATGAGATTAAAACACAAATAATGTGAGCAACTTTATACTTTTTTTTTTTTATTAAGAAAAATAATAACATTCTTCAATAGAATAATAATTTTACAGAATTATTTTGTTCTAAATATAAATCACGCATCACGCAATGTGTATATTAGTGGTGTGTGTTTAATTTGAATTTTAAATTATAACTATTCCTAACAGATTAAATTATGTTGGTCTTTTTTTAATTTATATTTCACAAAATATTTCGGTATGCATTATCTATTCTAATTTTTATATTTTAAAATAAAAAAGAAGAAATTTAAATACTTAGGCACGAAGACACACACATAAAAAAAAATTGAAAACTAATTAGAGGAAATAAAATAATTAATAAACTATAGAAAAGAGGGACAAAGAGGTGGAGGGGGTGGTGAGAAGGGGATTGGAGCCGGAGAGATTTTAAATTAATTTTGAGAATGTAAAAATAATTACATAATATACACATATCACTATTCATGAATTTTAAACTGATGAGACGTGAACGACATAATAAAAATTTTAAAAAAAACTATATTAATAAATTAATAACTTAAAATTGTGAATAATATAATTAAAAAAAAAGAGAAGAATAAATACGAAAATAGGAATTTTATTGTTATAGTTGACAAACTTAAGTTTCTTTTTAATGTTGCTTTATTTTTTCTGTTCTTAATTCAATTATATACAATTGATAATTGTTGGATTTCCTTATTTAACATCACAATTAATTGTCTGATTTTTCTAGGTGGGGAAGGGCGAGGGGGAGGGGGGGGTTATAAAATTGATTTATAGGTATTCAATTATTTTAATTTATTTATTCTTTTTAAATTTATTTGAGATTTTACATTTATGTATAATTTTTTAAAATAATTTTGAACGTCCTTTAATTTCATAGTGTAAAGAAAAAAAATAAAGAATGCAAAGATAAATCACAACCTAAAATAATATATTTTAATATGGTAGCTTAGAGTATAAAATAACATGAGGTATATAGAAATTTGGTTTTATAAAAAATGAATTTTTTATTTACTTTTTTCTTAAAAATTCGTATTCATGAAATTTCTATGGATTATTGAATTCTGTCATAAACATAGTTAATTTTTTAAAAATAATTTAAATAAAAAATAAAATTTCAAAATATATGATGAAATTGTATTTGATAAAGGTAAAAGTGTTTAATTTGAATTGTAAACCATAACCATTTCTAACATATCAAGATTGTTGGAGTCTTCTTCTAATCTATACCTAATTTATCATTTCTGTTAAGCATGACAAAATGTACCAGTTTTAGTTTCATGCTATAAAAAATCTTATTAATTCTAAAAATATAAGTGGATAAATACTCGATCAATATCTTTTTCTATGTCATTTTAGTAAGAGAAAATTATAATTTAAATAAATATGTCTATATATATTTGTAATACAAAGGTATAAAATTCTGAGAAATAATAAAAGTATATACTTTGTTTATATTGTATTAAAAGAAGGTTTGAGAGGTTTTCCTTTTTATTACACATTTAAGTTCAAATAGATCTGAAAAAGAACTTAAGAAAAAGCAGGTTAGGTTAGAAAGAGTAAAGATTGTTTCACTTTTAGAGAGTCCTTGAAAGGGTCTGTTTTGTTGAATGTCAAAAGAAATGAAAGATTAAATTCTTTAGTATCAATGTTTTAATCAGATCTGTTTTTAGAAACTTCTTTTCGATTCTTCAGATCATTTTACTCTATTTTTTTCAGAGTCATTCCACTCTCCTTCTTCCTCTTCGTTATCCTCTCAAATCAACCCAGTAGCCAACCAAAAAAATCCTTCATCTACAACTTCAAACAACACCAAATCCCTAAAAAGTTCCATGCAAATTCCTCTGTTTCCATCTGATTGTGAGCTGGCATATTATAGAGTCTTCTAGAAACATCAAATCTCCAACAACCGGAGGTAATATTTACACCGCTTCACCTGTTCAGCGGCAACGAAATTCTGGCGTTCAATTTCAGCATCAACTTGCTGGAGTCCAACAAGAAGCAATCAAGAAACGGTCTAAATCCCGCTGATTTCTATCCCAATTAAATCTCTACTTAATTCTTATTGTATTTCTTGCATTATTTCTACCGTTTGTACATTGTTGGTTTCGTCTACTTCTTGGGTAAATTCTATTAGCATTCTACTTTATTTTTCTCATATTTTTCTATAGCGTACTTTGTATAATTGCGTAATTTGTTAGGACTTGTACTTTAGTATTACTAATCTTATAATCCTTTTTTGTTAATTTTTTGGGGCTATAGTTTGTGCGAGTAGAAAAGTTGGGTGAATTTGTGATTTCTCTATAGTTTTAGTGACTTTGATTAATGTTAAAGTAGGGTCATGTTCTCGATCGGAGGTGGAGTTGGGGTCTGGGTTGGAAGATGTGTCGAGGTTAGGGTCATTGGAGGCTGGGTCAGCGCGAGAGGAGAGGGGGTGGGAGTGATAAGGGGGTTAAGGGAGCCTCTAGGTCGAGAGTAGGGTCGCAAAACATAAGGACATTACGGGGTAAGCTATCGAATTACTGAATTCTTTAAGAAAGAGAAGAATTAATATAGTTTGTGTCCAGGAGACCAACTGGGTTGGCACTAGAGAGCGGGATGTGGACGGGTATAAGTCATGGTATTCGAGAGGTGTGGAGAATAGAAATAAGGTAGGACTCCTAGTGAGCTTAGGGAGCAGGTGGTAGAGGTTAGGAGGATAAACGATAGACTGATGTTAGATTAAGTTTGTCATTGGAGGGGATACTTTTAACATTATTAGTGCTTACTAGTCATATGTGGGTTTGGATAAGGAAGAGAAAAAGAGCTTCTGTGAGGTTTTGGATGAGGTGGTGAAAGGGGAGCCTGACTCCGAAAAACTTTTTAGAGGTAGTGATTTCAATGGCAATATTGGTTCTTCGCAGAAAGGGTATGACGATTTACATGGAGGTTTTGGTTTCGGGGAAAGGAATGAAAGAGGGGATTCTCGGTTAGATTTTGCTAGAGCCTTTGGATTGGTGGTAACGAATTTGAGTTTTCCCAAGAAATAGGATCATTTGGTTGCTTTTCGTAGTTCAGTGACGAAATCTTAGATAGACCCCTTGCTACTTAGAAAGGGGGACAGAGGCGTATGTAGAGACTGTAAGGTTATCCCGAGTGAGAATCTTTCAACTCAACATAAGTTGTTAGTGATGGACTTAGATATTAGGAAGAAGATGCTAAAGAGGGTTGTAGAGGACTGATCAAGGATTAGGTAGGGTAGCTTGACTTTAGCTAGTGCTCTGAAAACAGATGAGAAATTGGTGGATAAGGGAACTTGGGAGTGTAGGAGGTATGCTGATAGTATGTAGGATAAGACAACAAAGTGTATTAGGGAGACGGCGAGAGAGGTGTTGGGTGTTGCTAAAAGCCGTTCTAGTAGGCATCTAGGGGGATTGGTGGTGGAATGGATAATTTCAAGAAAAGTGGAGGCAAAGAAGAGGGTTTTTCCGAAGTTGGCAGATAGCACGTCCGAAGAGGAGAAGCGGATGAGTAGGGTCGAGTATAAGTTGGCGAGGAGAGAGGCTAAGCTAGCAGTTACGGTTGCTAAAACAACAGCTTTTAAGAGATTGTATGCTGAGTTAGAGGATAAAGGTGGGGATAAAAGGTTATATAGGTTGTCCAAGGTTAGGAAGCGGAAGGCCCGGGATTTAGACCAAGTGAAGTGCATCATGGATGCAGATGGTAAGGTATTGGTTGAGGATGTGCTTATTCGGAGTAAATGGTAGTCTTATTTTCATAGACTTTTAAATGATGTTGGGGACAAGAACATTGTGTTGGGGGATTTGGAGCTCGAAGGTAGGAGTAGGTCGTATGGTTGTTGTAGGTGCATTAAGGTGGAGGAGGTAAAAAGTGTTATTAGTAAGATGCGTAGGGGTAGAGTAACCGGACCAGAGGAGATCCCGATGGATTTTTGAAAGTGCTCAGGTAAGCAGGCATGGCATGACTCACTGAGTTGTTCAATGATATTTCTATGTTGGCAAAGATGTCTGAAGCCTGAAAGTGGAGTATGATGGTTCCGTCATATAAGAACAAGGGTGGCATTCAAGATGTCAACAATTATAGGGGTATTAAGTTGTTAAGCCACAGTATGAAGATTTGGGAAAGGGTGGTGGAGTAGAGGTTGAGGAGGATCGTGCCTATTTCTAAGAATCAATTTGTCCTTATGCCAGGTCGCTCTACAATAGAGGCAATCCATCTTGTGAGGAGACTTGTGGAGCTATATAGAGATGGTAAGAAGGACTTGCACATGTTGTTCATCGATCTATAGAAGTCTTATGACAAAGTTCCTAGGGAGGTTTTGTAGAGGTGGTTAGAAGATAAAAGTGTCCATGTGGCTTACATTAGAGTGATAAAATATATATATGCCGAAGCGAAGACTCGTGTAAGAACAACAGGAGGAGATTCTGAGGCCTTTCCTGTTTTAATGAGGTTGCACCAGGGTTCGACTCTTAGTCCATTCTTATTTTCCTTGGTGATAGATGTTTTGACACATCGAATTTAGGGTGAGGTGTCTTTGTGTATATTATTTGTGGATGATGTGGTGCTGATCGATAAGACTCGTGGAGGAGTCAATACTAAGTTTGGGGGTTTGGAAACAGACCCTAGAGTCTAAAGGGCTTCTCTTGAGCAGGACTAAGACAAAGTATTTGGAGTGTAAGTTTAGTGAGACGCGATTTGAGGATGAGGTGGTGGTAAAGCTTGATAGTCAGGTCATTCAAAAGAAAGATAGCTTCATGTATCTTGGGTCTAGATTCAGGGAAATGGGGAGATTGATAAGGATGTCCCTCGCCGGATTAGTGCATGGTAGATGAAGTGGAAGCTCTCTTTGGGGGTCTTATGTGATAAAATGATGCCCCCTAAAATTGATGTAAGTTCTCTAAGGTGGAGGCTAGACCTGCTATGTCGTATCGGGAGGAGTGTTGTCCTGTGAAAAACTCTCACATCTAAAGGATGAAAGTGACAGAAATGAGAATGTGCGATGGATGTCTGGAGTCACTAGGAGCAATAGGATTAGGAATAAGGTTATTCATGACAAGGTAGGGGTGAGTTCGGTGGAATATAAGATACAAGAAGTAAGGTTGAGATGGTTCGGCCATGTGATGAAGAGGGGCTCAGATGCTCTAGTGTACAGGTATGAGAGGGTGTCATTGGGCGGTTTTAAGCTAGGTAGAGGTAGACCGAAGAAGTATTGGAAGGAGGTGATTAGACAGACATGGAGTTGTTACAGATAACATGACCTAGGATAGGAAGTTTGGAAGACACGAATTAGAGTGGTAGGTTAGGATGTAGGTGTGTCTTCCGGTTAGTAGGGTGTTTCTTGTGTTAGAAGTAAGGTAATGTCTTGTATTTGGCATTAAATTGAGGGTTGTTGTTTAGATTGATTGTTGTGTTTTCTACGTGGCGTTTTTTTTATTTGTTTGTCATTTTTAAAATTTTATATTGTTTATTGTTGTATTAAACTGTGGTGTTTTTCGTGTCTTTCAGAAACAACCTCCCTACCTCACCTATGGGGTAGTGGTATTGACTGTATACACTTTCCTTTCCCCAAACCCCACTTGATGGGAAATTACCGAGTAAGTTATTATTATTGTTGTTGTATATTTTATTATAAATAATTTGCAAGATTAAGGATACTAACTAATGAATAACACAATAACTACGAGCAAGGATAAAAACCTTGATAACAAATTATAAATTGTAATGTACAAATAAAAATGCATAATTATAGGAGGTGGAGGTGAAGAACAACAATTTTGAACTAACTTTAAAATATAATGAAGAAATTAGATAATAAACATCTTTATATTCATAATTTTTAAATTGAAATTATGTACACTATTAAATTAAATTTCAAAAATAGAAAATACATGATCAAAAAAATATATATCATTTTATATTAATAAGAAGAGCAGAACTTAACAACAATATTAAGCTAGTTGATAAGTTAATAAAAATCATTATTAACAATCAAATAATTTTAAATAGTGAACGATGTAATGAAAAATATGAAACATAAACATTTTTCGATAATTATATGATTCGTTACTTTTATTCTTATAAAATTTATTATGGAATTGTGATGTTTTGGGGCAAGGGGGGCTGACAATATGACTATTGAATTTTTCTAAAAAATAATATAATTTAACATCTTTGAACTTACATCGCAATTTTAAAATGATTTAAATCATACGTTTATTCGTGTATCGTTTGGATACGTATATTTGTATTATATAAACCAGAGGACGAAGCACCATAGTAAGCTAAGTGGCTGTATAAAAATTAGTCAGTTGCCAATTTTAAGATAAGGCTATAAATTTTGTAATAAATAATTTAAAATATTTGAATTTTATATTAATAAGCTAATAAAAAGGAAAAAGACATTATTATTAATTTAAAGTTAAAAACCTACAAAATTCAAAATAACTTTTACTACTTCATAAACGTATCTACATGTATATAAATATATCAAAAAATGTTTCTTTTAAATATTAAATAAAATGTAAATAATAATAATAATAATAATAATAATAATAACCTCTTACTATTTCAAAAAATTATTTCTTCCAAATGTTACAAAATATATTTAAATAATAATATAATAATTAAATAATTAAAATTAAAAAATCATTATCTTTTTAAAAGGAGAAAAAATAGTAGCTAAATTAATATTCTTTTCTTTTTTAAAGGGATAATAATATCTTAATTAAACTTATTTATTTACTTATTGTTATTATTATTATCTCATTGAATCTTAAATATTTATATCAATTCAAAAATAGAGATTATAAGATAGATATGAGCTATATTTTTAAAAGATAGAGATAAGGAACTTTAAACATATCATATTTGAGTATGAATGATCTTTTAATTGGAATGGAGTTTATCTTCTTCTTAGCCTTTTTTATATATACTCTTATATCATTAGTTTTACCTATGAATTTAGTTTTGTATTTTTAGTTGTCCTTCATTTTTCAA
This sequence comes from Withania somnifera, assembly GCA_039654485.1. Lineage (NCBI taxonomy): Eukaryota > Viridiplantae > Streptophyta > Magnoliopsida > Solanales > Solanaceae > Withania > Withania somnifera. The sequence continues at coordinate 1,245 of JBDJHY010195289.1, read as the reverse complement.
AAACTATTTTTTTATTTAACATTTTTTTCTTTTTATATACAGAAAGGATATGACATTTTTATTTTCATTTTTCTCTGTTGATGTTTAAGGTCAATCAATTTGTATTGTTTTTTTTTTTTTTTTTTTTGGATGATTCAATTCGAGTAGTAATATTGATGTCATTACTTTTTATCTTTTTATTATAATCCTATCTTTCTCTCATTATCCCTTTCAATTGTTTTCATATTTGTTCAAGTTTAGGAAAATTTTTTTATCTGAATTCAATATTAATAATAGCACGTATGCTAAATAAATTGATATTTCACCTTTTTAAGTTTTTGTAATGTTATTCTTCTCTTTTGTTCATATTTATTGAGATAAATTATTGTACAATTTAAAAGAAGTACAAGTCAATGTTAAAAACATGAAGAGGAGATGTGAACTTCTTTTATGCTGGATAAAATTTTCATTTCTCATAAAATTAATACCAACTGATGCAAATATTAAATGTATTGTTGTTTTTAGAAGAAAGCTTACAGATAAATATACAAGTTCAAGTTGTTTAACTTAGATTGTTATTTTTTTTTCATTAATTCTAGAAAAAAATAACTACACATCATTTAACTCTAAATAAATGTATTCAAAATAGATATTTGTAATTAAGCAATTGTTTCTTTCGTTTATCACTTTTCAACTTCCAATCAACAACGAATATTTAGATAAAAAATTTAATATAAAAATGTCAAATTAATTTTGTGAGATGATGATAATTATTTTCCTTGATTTAGTTGTTCATTTACTTTTCAACAATTAAATATGATTGTAAGTCACTTGAAAGTTTTAAGATAGGGTTGATAAATATTGTAAAAGAAATAAATTACTTGAACTTAAAAATACCTTATCCTTTGTAAAAAAAAAAAAAAACTAACTTAGAAATAGAAACCTACTACAACAGAGTTCTAAGCGAACTTTTATTATTTTATAAACTTATATTGTTTAGATTTTATGAAATATATTTGAAATACTATTGGAGAGACTTTAGCCATATCAACACCCGAATGAGGCGATCTTCAAAGTCGTGGACCTCGTAGTACCCGCATACGACAGCTCTGTGGAGCTTTTCGGGTTGAAAACCTGTTCGACGTCAGAACCGATCTCAAAACCGTAATATCACCGTCTTCAAAGAAAGGACTTTCTCTATATCGATATCTATGCAACTAGTTCTTTCACTTGCTTCCAAATCCATCCATCTTACTTACTCAAAAG